>CM056841.1:18290515-18310515 GCA_029853015.1 Chelidonichthys spinosus | reverse complement strand
TTTGTATTATTATTGTATATTATTTTGTTAAATCACTATATAAAAATGATAAACATACACAGATGTCTTTACGAGACACTTGTAAATGTTTTAAGTGATCGCCATCCAATCCATCCAATCACCAAAAATCTCCAAATGTCAAAGGTTTTGAGACACTAAATCAGGTGTGAAGGTCTCGATGTCTATTTGTGTTTTATAGAGATTTTTGATCATTTTTTATTATTTCTCATGTGGTTAAAAATGTTACAATTAGCACCAAACCTCTGTAATAAATGGTATCAACCCCCCAAAAATACCACGTTGACCTTAAAGCTGCCCCTAAAGACTGTGTGGGTCTCTGAGGGTTCATGAAATGTTCAGAGAGCAGAGCTAGTTTGACTCCTGAGGGTTTTCTTCCTTCCTCTTCCTTTAACCTGCAGGCGAAGCAGAACCACGCCGGCCCTCTGTAGCCTGAGAATGATCCCAATCGTTCCTGAACTCACCACCTTTTGATAAAACGCCCCGGGTCCTCGAAGCTGCGACAGCCCCCAAAAAAGTAACGGGAACAAGGGGGGAGGGGGCGACCAGAGGGCAACCCCCGCCACCTGCGGCGCCTGCGATGCGGGTCAGGGCAGGCCGAGGTCCAGGTCTGGGTCCACAAAAACCACGGCACAGCTGAGAGCTCTTGAAGCCGACGACCTGGATCGACAAAGAGCTGTGACACAAATATGAAATGGTGGTAATTTCAGAATCATTGGCTACTTAGTTTTGCATTAATATGATTATTATTACTATTATACTGTATAATCAGGGCCGGCCCAAGCCTTTTGAGGGCCCTAAGCAGAATTTGATTTGGGGCCCCCCCACCACCACCAGAGAGTCACCTGTGCTTCGACGATTATTGACACAAATGTCACACTATCATGTTACATTATAAAGTGTATTAATTATTAGATGTATCATGAACCACATATCCTGTGATATTTATCTGAGGGGCCCCATTCAGACATCATAACCCATAAAGGGGCCCTATTAAATGATAATTATATTTCTCTTGTGTGCATACTGTGATGTTTGTGTCACCTGTTTCATTTATTTAATATGTAGAAGAAGAAAAACTACACACACTTAGTTAAGTTGGCTTATGCCTCAGGCCTGGTTAGATTCTGCACAAAATACTCAACAGAGTGCACAAAAAACATAACTCCATATGAATAAATACATAATTAATTAAAGCAAGAGTGCTATAAAGAAGTTGCATTAATGATGAGAATTTATAAGAAAAATACACATTATTCGTTTTCAAAGAGTCCACCACGCAGATGTACAGAATAAATAAATAATAATAATTCTGGTTTGTTGACGTGTAGTGTGAGTGACGTGTGAATAGACTCCGGTGTAGACGTGAGCAGTGTGTGCTTGTTTTCCCTCTCAGCGCGCCCCCGCTGGGCGAACAACTCTGTGGCAGGAAATGACGTTTCATTCGAGTAAAAAAAAAGGAACAAAAGACGCGTCTCTTTATTTGCGTAAATATGCTTCCATATACTGAGTTCACACACGGACGAGGACTAAATGAAACCGTTATACAAGCCACCTAACCCCCGCGGGTCACGCGCATATTAGAATCGAGCGCACCCTCCTCTTCAGTACCATCCTAGCAAGTTTGTTAGACCCGCACCAGAGGGAGCCAAGATGGCGGTGGAGCAAGCGACGAAGGGACCGACGGTTGCGCTGTCAAACCCGGTTTACGCGACCCGCCATGGCATCGACGACTCCCTCCCGGCGGACTCGGAGGCGCTGCGGGACTACCTGGTGGACTTCCTGGACAAGGAGGTCGGCAGCGACCTGAAGTCCCTGAAGAATGTCGGCGAGCTGCTGGAGAAACTGCGAGAGGAAAACAACGTCCTGGAGGAACAGGTGAGTTAAAAAAACGCGTTAAAACAACCCGGCAGGTGACGTCATGTGTGTGTGTGTGTTACGGCGAACTTTAGCTAAACATGTATAGTGTAGCAGCTAACCACGATATGACGTTGATAATATTCTTCTACTTCAGAAACAGTTAAGAACGGCGGGGTTGTTGTTGAACGCAGCACAGTGACGTTGAACCTGTTGTTGACTGGCCACAAGCAGCAAGTTGTTATTGGAGGATGTAGAAGCGAGTAGGCGGGAACTTCCGGTTCTGATTAGTGAAGCCTAAAGTGCCAAAAAATTAGTAAAAGTAAAAGTGAAAAAGTACTGAATTGTACTCAGACTGGAATGTTTTTTTGTTGTTTTTATCAACTACCTTTTATTTACTGTATCTGGCGTCATATTACTACGATATATGACGCCGATTTCTTATATTGTTTAAAAATATAACAAATATATATATATTCAAAGTTCTTTTAAAATAGTTTATTTTCCTTTAATACATTTAGAGAAAGAGTACTATAGTACAATTATTTCAAAGTGTGTTAAAAGTAGTGTAATCATTCATATGCATTTAAAAACAAATACAATAAATACATATATTAAATGATATATATCTAGAAGATCGAGAAGCGAGTAGTGAATTCTGATTAGTGAAGTGCCAAAAAATGGTCCTACTTCTCTCTGCTGGCCACCAGGGGGCGACTCCTCTCTGGTTGTATAGAAGTCTATGAGAAAATGATCCTACTTCTCTCTGCCGGCCACCAGGGGGCGACTCCTCTCTGGTTGTATAGAAGTCTATGAGAAAATGGTCCTACTTCTCTCTGCTGGCCACCAGGGGGCGACTCCTCTCTGGTTGTATATAAGTCTATGAGAAAATGGTCCTACTTCTCTCTGCTGGCCAACAGGGGGCGACTCCTCGCCTGCAGTTCCATCTACCGCCAGAGAGGCCACTAGAAAAGCAGCGTATCTCAGATCTTTCGGACCCTTTTAACGTTAAAGCAGGTTCCTTCTGTCATCGTGTCCTCCAGGTTCTGAGCGTCTCCAGCTCGGTGCCTCCTAAAGTGTCTGAAGCTCTGGCGGCCGCCGAGGAGGCGACGAGTTCGCTGGAGACGCTGCTGCAGCGAGAGAGACTCGTCTCCAACACGCTGCACCAGGTAGGTCCATATTGGGATTTAAAAATGTCTTCTCCAGGCAGGGAAAGTCAGGAGATGTTGTCCTGGAATATCAGGGAATTTAGCCTCTCGCATTTTTGAGATTTTAAGCCATTTATAATAATGTAATATTTCCCCACCACGCTGTATTTGCCTTTCAGTGCGTTATTTCACGAGTGGTTGCTATGGTTACTTGGTCTTTCCCCTCATCAGTAAGACAATTAATATGCACCGTTCAAGCAAACAAAAATGTATGTTTTTGGACTTACATCTTACAAATTGCTTTTGTTTTTTGTTGTTCAACACAAAGACGGCCTGTTTTTAACCTTCGTTATTTAAAGGTGAAGGAGATTCAGCCTTTTAGTCAGTGGAAATCAGGAAAACATCAGGGAATCAAGGTAGTACACTTTGTTTTATGAAAAGAGAAAATATCTGATCAAATTGAGAACTAAATTAGCCGAGGCTGCATGTATTTAATTAAGTTAATTAAAATAAGTATAGTTTCTTGTTTCACTTCAACGACAAAGGTTTATTTGCTATAAACAAGAGAGCACCTATTAACAATCCTAAATAATTATCTGGGTTATTTATTCTGACAAGTTTCAATTCTGCAAAGAAACACGTTTTTTTTTACCCCTAGGTGGAGCCGTAACACTTTATTATATAAACATTTGTAAGCCGTTTCCTTCATGTTTTTCTGTCTCCTAGCATCTCCAGAGCGCTCAGCCCTGGATGGACAACCTCGGCCAAACACTGAACCAAGTCGACACTATAGAGAGACACGTGAAGTACCTACGATGCCTTCAACACATCGAGGAGCTCAGGTAATCTCTCTGCCGGCCACCAGGGGGCGACTCCTCTCTGGTTGTATAGAAGTCTATGAGAAAATGGTCCTACTTCTCTCTGCTGGCCACCAGGGGGCGACTCCTCTCTGGTTGTATAGAAGTCTATGAGAAAATGGTCCTACTTCTCTCTGCTGGCCACCAGGGGGCGACTCCTCTCTGGTTGTATAGAAGTCTATGAGAAAATGGTCCTACTTCTCTCTTGATGTATTATCTCAGTAAACATTGTAAACATGAGTTTATGGTCTCAATCTCTAGTTTCAAGTCTTCTTCAATCCAGCATGATGTTCATTTAGTACATGATGGTCCATTTAGAGTCCACCAGACCAGAAAGCAGGGGATGCTTTAGGGGGCGGGGCTTACCTGCTGATTGACAGGTTGCTACCAATACTAGTTAGCTACTAAGATGCCATCATCACTTAGCTTTGACCTAGAAGCTAGCTTGCGGTGGCGTTTGGGGCTAGCAGCAGTAACGTGTCGGGTCCCTGCAGCGCCGCGGTCCAGCAGTGTCTGATGACCAGCAGCGTGTGGGAGGCCATCCGGGCGGTTGACATCATGGCGGCGCTGGACGCCGGCCTGAGCTCGTCTGGATGCTCCCACCTCCAGGACTTCCTCCGGGAGACGCTCCACTTCTGGCACAAGATCATCAAAGACCGACTGGCCAGGTAAACCCCTCCCCCCCCTTGTCTCCGCCCACCTTGTGTTGAAATGTGCTACATCATCATCCCGTGTTAAACCTCTCTTCCCCAGTGACTTTGAGAAAGTGCTGACTCAGCTCCACTGGCCGATCATCTCCCCTCCGACTCAGACGCTGACGCCGACCGCCAACGGCCAGGAGATCAGCAGCCAGCTGGAGCTGCTGGTCACGCAGCTGCTCGCCCTGCAGACCTCGTATCCTGATTCCTCCATCAGCTGCATGAACACGCTTCTCCTTCCACGTCCTGCTTTCTCTTTAACTTCCTCCTCGCAGCGATGACCTCGTGTCCCAGAGGGCATCGGCGTCTCGTCCTGGTCCGCCCGCCCCCGCCGCCCAGCCTGCGTCTTCGGCCACGCCCCCGTCCCAAGCCGCCCCCCTCTGTCTGCCCATCCAGATCATGCTGCTGCCGCTCAGCAGGAGGTTCAGATACCACTTCTACGGGAACCGGCAGACCAACACCCTCAGCAAGGTGTCGCACCTATTTACTTTAATGTTTTTATTTATTCCTCTAATTTAATTATTTAATGTTTTTATTTATTCCTCTAATTTAATTATTTAATGTTTTTTATTTATTTTCTATTTATTTATGTTTTTATTTTATTATTTACTTTGTTTTTATTTATTTTAAATGTAATTATAAATAAATTAAACAATATATAAAAATATTATAATAAAACAGAGATGGGCTCAGAGAGACCGGGTCAGGGAGACCAGGTCAGATAGACCGGGTCAAAGATCTCTTGAGTGAAATGACTCTTGTCTGGTGTCTTCCAGCCGGAGTGGTACCTCACCCAGGTCCTGATGTGGATGGGGAACAGCTCCGCCTTCATGGAGGAAAAGATCCAACCGATCCTGGACCGGGCCGGGTCCACCGTCAGCGCCATGGTACGCTGGTCTGATCCAGATCCGGCTTTGATCAAACCTCCCGATGATGTCATGAACCCAGACAGTAAGTGTCTGTTGTTTCCATGGCGACCAGGTGGAGCTGTGTCGAGGCCTGCTGTCATTGGTCCAGGAGAAGGTGGCGAGCGACGCCTCCAGGCTGCTCTACGATGACGTGCTCTTCTGCCACCTGGTGGAGGAGGTGCTGCAGTTCGAGCGGGAGCTGCGGGTCAACCAGTCGTACCCGGCGGCACTGCCCGGCCTGCTGCACCTGCTGCTGGAGGACGCCACGCTGCAGAAGTGGCTCGCCGTGGAGAGGAAGAGTAAGTCGCCGCCGCTGAGCGCCATAAAAGTTTTTTTTATTTTACAGGGTGTAGTTTTATATCTGGGTTCACTGGAAACGTGTTTGAATTGGATTTTCACCCGCAGTTACTGTTGTTTTGGGTGTGTGTGTGTGTGTGTGTGTGTGTGTGTATATGTGTCTCTGTGTGTGTGTGTGTGTGTGTGTGTGTGTGTATATGTGTCTCTGTGTGTGTGTGTGTGTGTGTATGTGTGTCTGTGTGTGTGTGTGTGTGTGTGTGTGTGTGTGTGTGTGTGTGTGTGTATATGTGTCTCTGTGTGTGTGTGTGTGTGTGTGTGTCTGTGTGTGCGTGTGTGTCTCTGTGTGCGTGTGTGTGTGTGTGTGTGTGTGTCTCTGTGTGTGTGTGTGTGTGTGTGTGTGTCTCTGTGTGGTGTGTGTGTGTGTCTCTGTGTGTCTTGTGTGTGTGTGTGTGTTGTGTGTGTGTATGTGTCTCTGTGTGTGTGTGTGTGTGTGTAGTGTGTCTCTGTGTGTCTTGTGTGTGTGTGTGTGTGTATGTGTCTCTGTGTGTGTGTGTGTGTGTGTGTGTGTGTGTGTGTGTGTGTGTGTGTGTATGATGTGTGTTCTGTGTGTGTGTGTGTGTGTGTGTGTGTGTGTGTGTGTGTGTGTCTCTGTGTGCTGTGTGTGTGTGTGTGTGTTAGTGGCGGTGGAGAAGATGGACTCCATGCTGTCCTCTGAAGGAGCCTGGACGTCTCAGTACAAAGACATCAGTGACATGGACGAGCTGAAGGCTCCTGACTGTGCTGAGACCTTCATGACTCTCCTGCAGGTCATCACCGGTACGACGCCTCGCCTCCTCAACCTTTAACGTAGAGTTCCTGTCTTATCTAATCCCTACCGGTTTAGAAATGGAACATTTGTGTTGTCGTCGTGCTGCAGAGCGTTACCGGGGGTTACCGTGTGCTTCTGCACAACTCAAGTTTCTGGAGCTGCAGAGAGAGCTGGTGGACGACTTCCGTATCCGACTCACACAGGTAACGAGTGTTAACGAGGGCAACGCCAATCAACCAACCAACCAATCAATCAACCAATCAGGTTTATTGTCACTGTCGTACATGGGAGTCAAACACCGTTCTCTACATGACTTTTTTCGTGACTGACCTTTAAACGAACGCTGTTTTCCGATCACGTTGCCGTCTGACAAACATAAGTGTCATTTTTACAGAACGTGTTTCCATTATTATGTTATTATATTTTCCGTCCTTCCAGGTGATGAAGGAGGAGTCTCGCTGCCCGCTGGGCGCCCGTTACTGTGCCATCCTCAACGCCGTCAACTACGTCTCCACCATCCTGGGAGACTGGGGCGACAACGTGGTGAGTGGACGCCATCAAACAGGAAGTCTGGGAAACTTAACCCAACCCTCATTGTCCTGACAGCTCATCAGTTCCTTTCTATTTATCTATTCTTGTCTCCAGTTCTTCCTGCAGCTGCAGCAGGCGGCGGTCTCCCTCGGCGAGGAGGTGGTCCTGGGCGGTCTGGGGGTGATGGAGGTGGGCCGCCTGGCCTCCCTGGAGGGGTCTCTGTTCGAGGGTCTGCTGGCCCTGCTGGACCGGCTCAGAGGGGACATGATGGGCCGGCTGCTGGAGTGGACCATGAGAGAGATCGCGGAGAAAGCCAAACCGTACAGCCAAGACAGGTGAGAGACGCCAGTTAGTTACCATGACGACCCGGACAAATATTCATTTTTTTCATATTTACTAGGAAAAATGTGTGTCATGTATAAATTCTGGTGGGAAATATATTTAATGTGGTCCCATTCTCCTATTAAGTTATCTGATGCTGCCATCTGGTGGCCTCATACTAGTACTACACCACATTTACTTCCCTTCCCCGGACAGCAGAGGGCAGCATCGACCCAGGCATGATTGTTTTCACCGGTTTGCCTTGTTTTCCTGCAGGTGGCTGTCCCTGCCGACGGCCAACGACCAGTCCGCCATGACGCTGTCCAGTTCGGCATGTCCCATGATGCTTTGCGTGAGGGACCGCTTGTTGAACCTTCATCAGGTCCTGAGTCTGTCTCTGTTCCAGCTGGCCTGGCAGGGCCTGGCGGAGAGACTGGACAACGTTCTCTACCAGGACGTAAGATGAGAGTAAAAACTTAAAAACATACGACGAGGGCCGTTAGCGTACGAACATTTTAACGTTTACAGCAAAGGTAGACGATTGGATCTAGAATCTTCATCTACAATACCAGGGATTTGTATGACTTTTTAATATTTTTATGACTGGCTTTTTTGTCGCTGAACGTGTCCTCGTGTCTCCGTCAGGTGATCCTGTCCAATCACTTCAGTGAAGGCGGAGCGGCTCAGCTGCAGTTCGACATGACCAGAAACCTGTTTCCTCTGTTTGGTCACTACTGCAAAAGACCCGAGAACTTCTTTAAGCAGTAAGAGAGTTTTTATTTTCCACAAGCATCAGTCCTGATCGTCACGACCAAATAATCTTTCACTTTCAGACTTCCTATTATTTAAATGCCATGTCTGTTTCTATAATGCAACTGGAAAAACACATTTAATTAATTATCTTCTGGACTCTAAAGGCTCGGGGGGGATTCTTTTTTGGGGGGATATGTTAATGATTAACAACATTGGTATTGATACCTTTTTATTTTGCGCAGTATTCCTAGTGAATGGGATGGGAAGTTTTTAATGTCTCTCTACCTCTCTCTCCCCCTCCAGTGTTAAGGAGGCGTCCATCATCTTGTGTCTCAACGTGGGCTCTGCTATTCTGCTGAGGAATCTCCTCAAGGAGTCGGAGGAGGAAGTGAGGGACTGGGACGGTGCCGGGGATCCTCCACCGGAGTCTGCGCTGAACGAGTTGGGGGTCTACTGCTTGGCGCCCTGCGATGTGGCGATCCTCCTCAACCTCCGAGCCTCGTGGCCGGGACAGTGACCACGAGATCAAGCGCTCGGCATGATCTTTCATCTTCTGTCTGAATGCCACCCGCGAATGTTTCTTATGTTTGGACCTTCGATGGTGTTGAAGGATGTTGACACTGTGGTGTTGCACTACATGTGGGGGACCCACTGGACTGGAGATAACAATGGTTATATGTAAAAATGGATTATGTAATAAACCCTGTTAATCTGCGATGCTTTGGACAATGGTGTCAGCATTATTATAGCATGTCGCAAATTCACAAAATAAGGCAAACCACAAAATTCATAAAACATTATTAAAAAGTCGCAAAAATCGCTAATATCGCTTGTCACGCCAAGTCTGAGTGTAGTGAGTCCAAAACAATCATAAAAAGCAATGTTCACTTTTTTCAGGAAAAAAAAATTCATACTATAGCATGTTGAAAAAATAGTGAAAAATCGACAAATTTCATAAAATATTGTAAAAATAATTTAAAAGTCATAACATATGCTTGTATATTGCGTGTCAATCAAAGTCTGAGTGAGCGCAATTTAAAAAAAAATCAGTCTAAATATATTCATAAAAAAATATTAAAAAGTCATAAAAACCGCTGGTATCGCTTGTCGCGCCAATTCTGAGTGTGGTAAGTCCAAAACAGGCATAAAAAGCCATGGTCAATTTTTTAAGCAAAAAAATAGTCATACTATAGCATATCGAAAATTCACGAAAAAGGGCAGCCAAGAAAATTTGTGAAAAATTATTAAAAATGATTAAAAAGTCATAAAAACTGCTCATATCGCTTGTCACACCAAGTCTGAGTGTAGTGAGTCCAAAACAGGCATAAAAAGCCATGGTCAATTATTTCAGGAAAAAAAGGTCATACTATATAGCATGTCGAAAATTCATTAAAAGTCAGTCAGAATAGACTTGTTAGGGCTGGCTGGTAGTGCAGTGGTTAGGGCAGTTACCCCATGTACAGAGGCTTATCGTCCTTGACATGGAGGTCTAGGGTTCAAATCCAGCCTGGGATGTGCTTACAGCATGATGTCTCTCTCTCCTAACTTCCTTGTTATTATTAAAGTAATGAAAGGCTAGACAGACTGAAAAAATATTATTTAAAAGTCATAAAACCACTCAAATCACTTGTCGCGCCAAGTCTGAGTGTGGCGAGTCCAAAACAGGCATAAAAAGCCATGGTAAAATTTTTGAGGAAAAAAAAAAGTCATACTATATAGCATGTCGAAAAAAAAGTGAAAAATCGACAAAATTAATAAAATATTGTAAAAATGATTTAAAAGTAATAACATATGCTTGTATATCGCGTGTTTATCAAAGTCTGAGTGAAGTGAGCGAAATTTTAAAAAACAATCAGTCTAAATATATTCATAAAAAATTATAAAAAAATATTAAAAAGTCATAAAAATCGCTCATATCACTTGTTGCGCCAATTCTGAGTGTGCCGAGTCCCAAACAGTCATAAAAAGCCATGGTCAAATTTTTGAGGAAAAAAAAGTCATACTATAGCATGTCGAAAAAAAAGTGAAAAATCGACAAAATTCATAAAATGATGTAAAAATGATTTAAAAGTCATAACATATGCTTGTATATCACATTTCAATCAAAGTCTGAGTCCAAAACAGGCATAACAATCCATGGTCAATTTTTTTTGAAAAAAAAAAGTCATACTATAGCATGTCGAAAATTCACGAAAAAGTCCTTCAAAATATATATATTCTTGAAAAATTTTGGAAAATTATTAAAACGTCGTAGAACTCGCTAATATTGCTTGTTGCGCAAAGTCTGAGTGTAGTGAGTCCAACACAGGCATAAAAAGCCATGGGCAATTTTTTCAGAAAAAAAAAAGTCATACTATAGCATGTCGAAAAGAAAGTGAAAAATCGACAAAATTAATAAAATATTGTAAAAATGATTTAAAAGTCATAACATATGCTTGTATATCGCGTGTTTATCAAAGTCTGAGTGAAGTGAGCGCAATTTTTTTTTAAATCAGTCTAAATATATTCATAAAAAATTATAAAAAAAATATTAAAAAGTCATAAAAATCGCTCATGTCACTTGTTGCGCCAATTCTGAGTGTGTCGAGTCCCAAACTGTCATAAAAAGCCATGGTCAAATTTTTGAGGAAAAAAAAGTCATACTATAGCATGTCGAAAAAAAAGTGAAAAATCGACAAAATTCATAAAATGATGTAAAAATGATTTAAAAGTCATAACATATGCTTGTATATCACATTTCAATCAAAGTCTGAGTCCAAAACAGGCATAAAAATCCATCGTCAATTTTTTTGAAAAAAAAAGTCATACTATAGCATGTCGAAAATTCACGAAAAAGTCCTTCAAAATATATATATTCTTGAAAAATGATGGAAAATTATTAAAAAGTTGTAGAACTCGCTAATATTGCTTGCGCCAAGTCTGAGTGTAGTGAGTACAAAACAGTCATAAAAAACATGGTCAATTTTTTCCCCAAAAGAAAAAAAGTCGTACTATAGCATGTTAAAAATTCACAAACAGGCAGATGATATGGTAACGTGAGAGGAAAGATTCATGTTAGACATGAAGATTAAAGGGAACCACGGCTGGCAATCTTTCTACTTCAACATCCACAAGAAACGAGGTCGAGTCAGTCAACATTTCATATGATTGTAAAATGAGACTTCCTCAGACATGTGGGATATCTGTGAAGTTGTTTATTTAACCTCCTTTAGTTATACTTACTCAAACATATCAGTGCCAACATGAACTATTATTAAACGTTACAATAATGTATTAAGAAACAAATACATAAATGGCTCTGTTTTATTTTGTATTTTATCACAATTTTCTGATACTTTATTGATTCAAACCATCAACAAATGAATGACATGAAACAATCTAGTTGCAGCACTAATCCACACAATCTTTACATGAATTTCATAGACATGTTATGTTCTTGCAGATTTGGGCTGTTGTCATGTGGATTTATACCCAGAAGAGAAATATTATCAAGCAATTTCTGAAGGTTTGTCCTACAGTCTAAGAAAACACAAATAAGGAGTTTGTTCGTATGCCTGAAACTAAAGTGATATATAGAATCTGTCTGACAATCAACAGTCACACTTGGTAGAGAGATAACGGGGAGATTCTTACATCAACATTCAGTAAATCATGATGATTGACACATTCATTTTTAAATCTGAATAAACGACGAGCACCACTATGAAGAACTGGAGATGGGAGGTTCACGAACGTACCGAATCTATTGATCCGCTCTTTAAGATGAACAATGGGAATGGAGTCACAGTTGCGAGCTGTCTTTTTTTCTTTTTTTTTTAATGCACACACAAGCTCCTCCTTTGCTTCTGAGTGAAACGGAGAACAGGCACAAGGGGAGGAGTGCAGCAGAGAACAGGTGGTGCGGTGCTTGTTTGATATGCTAATATCACATGACGTCTTCTGAGTCGTCCACACTGCCTTCACGTAAGAACCTCAGTACCACCGCAGTCTCAACAATAATCACCTCCTTCCTTTGAAGTGAGTGGCGATTTAATAAGACAAAATGAGCCAAAGACAACGCAGCAGCATCTGGATGCACATTTCTGATGACACAAACGGTAAAATAAAGAGTAATCTATGACAGAAAAACATCTCGTTTCACCTGACAGTGAAAGTGGCGAAGCATAAAACCAAAGTAAATTATAATCAATATCTCAGAATAACTCAGATTTCCCACCAGTAGAATATATGTTGGTAGGAAGTCTGCATTTGAATGATTCTGATCTAATTCATTGTAAAATGAGTTAACCCCTTAAAAACGTATCCACAAGATCCGTCTCCCTTCGAAGAGACTCTGCTGAGAGCTGACCTCCCTCCCTGAACATCAACAGTCACACTTGGTAGAGCGTTAACAGGGAGATTCTTACATCAACATTCAGTGTTTCTAAACAGTAAATCATCATTCAAATGAAACATTAATCTCTATGAAATTCTAATGAGTCGAATAATATTTCGAAAAGTCAATATAGTATGTTAAAAAGGTCATAGCGTTGCATGTCGAAAAAAGTCATAGTATAGTATGTTAAAAAAAGTCATAGTATAGTATGTTTAAAAAAGTCAAAGAATAGTATGTCGAAAGAAGTCAGTTAAGTATGTTAAAAAAAAGTCATATTAAAGTAAAAGTCATACTATAGTATGTTGAAAAGTCATAGTATAGTATGTTAAAAAAGTCATAGTATGGTATGTTAAAAAAGTCAAAGTATAGTATGGTAAAAAAAAAGTCATAGTATAGTATGTTAAAAAAAAGTCATAGCATAGTATGTTTAAAAAAATCTGTATAGTATGTTAAAAAAAGTCAAAGTATAGTATGTTTAAAAGAGTCGTAGTATAGCATGTCGTTATAGGATAGTATGTTGAAAAAAGTCATGAAAAAACTCATAGTATAGTATGTTTAAAAAAGTCAAAGAATAGTATGTCGAAAGAAGTCAGTTAAGTATGTTAAAAAAAAGTCATATTAAAGTAAAAGTCATACTATAGTATGTTGAAAAGTCATAGTATAGTATGTTAAAAAAGTCATAGTATGGTATGTTAAAAAAGTCAAAGTATAGTATGGTAAAAAAAAAGTCATAGTATAGTATGTTAAAAAAAAGTCATAGCATAGTATGTTTAAAAAAATCTGTATAGTATGTTAAAAAAAGTCAAAGTATAGTATGTTTAAAAGAGTCGTAGTATAGCATGTCGTTATAGGATAGTATGTTGAAAAAAGTCATGAAAAAACTCATAGTATAGTATGTTGAAAAAAGTCAAAGAATAGTATGTCGAAAGAAGTCAGTTAAGTATGTTAAAAAAAAGTCATATTAAAGTAAAAGTCATACTATAGTATGTTGAAAAGTCATAGTATAGTATGTTAAAAAAGTCATAGTATGGTATGTTAAAAAAGTCAAAGTATAGTATGGTAAAAAAAAAGTCAAAGTATAGTATGTTGCAAAAAGTCAGTTAAGTATGTTAAAAAAAGTCATATTAAAGTAAAAGTCATACTATAGTATGTTGGAAAAAGTCATAGTATAGTATGTTAGTATAGGATAGTGTTTTATGGCTTCTCTTTTGACATGTTTTATGGCATACTATACTATGAAATGTTTAGGATACATTTATAAAAAAGTATAGAATGACATAATTAAGTTTTATAGTATGACATGTAACATGTTGTATGACACTTTTAATGATATACAATAATACTTTTTTTTCTGCGGCATACTATACTGTGACCTGCGACCCTGAATACAGGATAAGCAGTAGACAATGGATGGATGGATGGATGGACGGACGGACGGATGGATGGATGGATGGACTATACTGTGACTTCTGCTTTTTTATTGTTAACTTTTTATAGCATACTATAGTATTAATTGGTTATGGCATACTTCATCACATTTTTATGACATTTTATACAGTGACACTTATGTCATACTATATTATATTTTTTCATGACACACTATACTATGCCTTTATTATCACACACTGTACTACCTTATAAAATAATAAATTACTTTAATTAAGTTGAACATATCGTACATATTAATGAATGTTCTTACCTGTAAGAACGTCCTCTCTTCGCTCACTGTCGATTGTTTCTAACAGATGGACACTGAACAGGAAACACGTTAAGAAAGACTTTTTTTTAACACACTGGGTGTTTTTTTTTATTGAAATAAACATAATAAATATCAGAACAAAGAAGACAGTCGCTGCTGTCCACTTAAAACCACAGGAAGTATGCGTAGTCAGAGGAGGAATCTGTTATTGTTAAACAACATGAAGTGGAACTAACGGCTACGGCTCGAAAGATATAAATCATTCCAGTTCTTCCACGTCCACCTTAAAAAACACCGGCCTCTCCTGGATTAACTTTAAATTAATAAATACACCAAATCAAGACATCCGTTTAATAAACCGCGACCGGCTGTTGGCTCTTCGCAGGGAGAGAAAAAACGACTTTTAACTTTTTTGTCCCCTTGAGTCACGATGAACTCGTCTAAATGTCGACATGCACTAAAGACAGCATATTTACACCATTTCTCAGAAAGGATTCATTTAGACGGTGGCAAAAATCTCTCACGCAGCAAAAAAAAAATCAGAAATAAAAAGGTCAGGTCCGTTCTTCCTTTCCTATCTGACATTTTGTTTCCATTTGGAAAGAATTAAGTTTTAAACAGCGAGCTTGTAACAAATTAATTTAATGCTGAACTAAAGGATAAAGAAAACAATATTCTGTTTTTCATTCTGTCAACAAAAAACATGAAAAAACTTGTCCACGTGCCAAGTGCCTTATCCTTTAAAATGTAAGTATTTCGGGACTTTTGGTGTGATTATATTATAATTCTGACATTAGAGCTACAGAACGTTTAATTCAACACGTCCATAAAGTGGAAGATTCACGTTCTTTTTGCTCGCTTGTAAGTAAGTGGAGCTCGAGTTTTAGTGACGATATTGGCAAATCATTGAAAAAAATTCTAAATTAATGTGTGAGGCACACACACACACACACACACACACACACACACACACACACACACACAGGTCGATGCCTGTAGTTTGGTAGGAATGTCCGTGCAGCCACAGGTTCACTTCCTGGTTCTGAGTCACATGACTGCTGAGAGCTGGTGGCTGAGTGAGTCAGTAGTTCACTAGTCCTGGTTCCAGTGTGTCTTCCTGAGGTCGTCTCTCGGTTTCCACATCCACGTAGGCATGCTAATGCTAATGCTAACGAGGGTGTGGGGTGGCTAGGCTACACAGCTAGCATACGGAGGAAATGTCGTAAAGAATCACACCAGTGGTTTTGTGATCGCTCACTTCGTAACTCTACGATGAACAACAAGCTTTATGTTGTTTCAAGGAGATTTTAAGTGTAAAAACTGCCTGCGAGGTAAATGACCGTGAAAGGAAGGGTCGGTTCTGGAAGCATGAACACGGTAACGTTTAGTACGTTGGGATTTCTAGTTCATGAAATAAAAGACATGAAATGTACTTTCGGGCTTCGGCTGGTAATAACACTGCTGATCCGAAGCCCTGACGCTCACATGGAGCTTTGCAGCTTCTAGCTTTGGTAACCAAATGTCTCGTCCCTCACTCCCTCCTCCCCCGGCCTGAAAGAGTGGAAGGTGGGGGCGGGGCCCTCCCAGGGTTAGAGGTCGATGCCCTTGACCAGCGAGGCCTCCAGCGTGACGGTGAAGTCGTGGAGCGTCTCCAGGACGCCGATGAGGCCGTTGACGGTGGTGCGGTCTCTGAGCAGCGCCACGTCCTCGTACATCCGCAGGATGACGGGGCATTCCACCAGCAGGGGGAGCCACTGGGGCAGCAGGCGGTCTCTGCAGCACAAAAACAAGGTTTCTCGCGGGTGGGGAACGTTGCACAGGAAACATGACGTTTCTGATAATAAATCAAACATATTTGTCCCCGGTATCAAAGACCAGAACGAGGAGGTTTCTGCTGACCTGGCCCCGAGGCAGACCAGCAGCTGGAACTTCCCGTCCTTGCCGATGTTCCTGGAGGTGGAGTTGATGGCGTTGACGTAGCGACAGAGTGACTGACAGGTCATCCCAAGGGGCTCCGTGGTCTCCTGGAGGTCCCCCATCTGGTCGGCCGACTCCATGTAGGCCACGGCCTTCTCTGCGGAGGAGAGACCACAACGCTGCTGTTCACCGGCTAATGAATCCACTAAAATGGGCCAAATTAAAACTTTTGTGTTTTTATTGGCAGCAGGTGGCGCCGCCCCCCCGACACTCACCCACAAAGTCCCAAACGAACACCGTCTTCTGGAAGAGCCGCGCCGACTTGAAGCCGTGGTGGAAGAACTGCTCCAGAGCTGCAACCAGACTGTTCTCTCCACACAGCAGGACGGTCAGGCTGCCTCTCTGCAACCAGGAGGAGCCAACGTCAACGCTGCTAAGCCCCGCCCCTAAACCATCCCCTGCTTCCTTAGCTGCGTTTCAATAACGGTTTGAGTCGCCCTCGCTCACTTGCCCTCAGCCCTTGCTATGACGTCACACGGAGGCCCCTTGGAGGGCGGAGGGGAAGTGGGCGGAGGGGGAGTGAAAGGGGTAAATGGAACACACCTGCCCTCGTTCACAAACAGCCCAGACAATCATGGATCAACCACACGTTGTTGGAGTAGCGCTATACTGCCTATTCCAAATTACACAGAATATGCAGAGACTCATTTCATTGAGACGAAGACGTATTCTACGCTTGATGGCAATACGTCGGCTTATATACTTACACTTGTAAACGGTGGGCTCTGCCATGACTCTGCAACAGACAGTCTAACTGCACAACTTAAGAAAATGAATTAAATGTAATTCATTTTCTACTTTCTTCTTTCTTCTTCTTCCTTGGTGGTGAATAGACAGCAGACAATGGTGTTTGAGGTTCATTATCGCCACCGCATGGACATATTTTTCGTGCACCACTGCAATGCATTGTGGGTGATATACAGCTCTGAAGTGACTATTGTTGTTCACTCGATCACTCAGCCCTCAAGGGTCGATCTCACGGAGTTCACTTCAGCTGTTCAGGGAATTGGAACAGCCCTTAAGATGGCAGCGGGGATTCCCCCGAGGGCAAGGGCTTAGGGCAAGTGAGCGAGGGCGACTCAAACCGTTATTGAAACGCAGCTCTTGTCTTTTGGACTCTAAATGGACTTGTCAATCAGCAGGTAAGCCCCGCCCCCTAAAGCATCCCCTGCTTTCTGGTCTGGTGGACTCTAAATGGACCATCATGTACTA
The DNA here is from genome assembly GCA_029853015.1 of Chelidonichthys spinosus. Classification (NCBI taxonomy): domain Eukaryota; kingdom Metazoa; phylum Chordata; class Actinopteri; order Perciformes; family Triglidae; genus Chelidonichthys; species Chelidonichthys spinosus. The sequence goes on along the minus strand of CM056841.1, from coordinate 18,293,056 downwards.
AATGAACATCATGCTGGATTGAAGAAGACTTGAAACTAGAGATTGAGACCATAAACTCATGTTTACAATGTTTACTGATATAATACATCAAGAGAGAAGTAGGACCATTTTCTCATAGACTTCTATACAACCAGAGAGGAGTCGCCCCCTGGTGGCCAGCAGAGAGAAGTAGGACCATTTTCTCATAGACTTCTATACAACCAGAGAGGAGTCGCCCCCTGGTGGCCAGCAGAGAGAAGTAGGACCATTTTCTCATAGACTTCTATACAACCAGAGAGGAGTCGCCCCCTGGTGGCCAGCAGAGAGAAGTAGGACCATTTTCTCATAGACTTCTATACAACCAGAGAGGAGTCGCCCCCTGGTGGCCAGCAGAGAGAAGTAGGACCATTTTCTCATAGACTTCTATACAACCAGAGAGGAGTCGCCCCCTGGTGGCCAGCAGAGAGAAGTAGGACCATTTTCTCATAGACTTCTATACAACCAGAGAGGAGTCGCCCCCTGCTGGCCAGCAGAGAGAAGTAGGACCATTTCTAGTCTCACCTCTTTCTCTGGTTTGTGGAAGTGTTTGACGATGTTGTTCACAGCTTCGCCGACGGCCTCCTGGATCTGAGCCGAGGTCGGCTCTGGAAGGAAACATAACATGTTAACATAAGTTATATATATATTTAATTCAGTTTCCTTACACTGGTTTATAAAATAATAAAATACTAATTCATAATTCATAATTTAATGTATATATGGGGGGGGGGGGGGTACTGACTGTGTCCTCGTCCAGACAGTGACGTGAGGCTGATGCGTCGGGTCTGGGACGGCGAGCGCAGCAGTGGGGGCGTGCCGCAGCCTTTCCCAGAATCCTCCTCTGCGCTGGGCAGCACCAGCTCACCGATCAGGACCCTCTCCAGGCTGCCGTCGTCAACGCCCCTCCCCAGCCAGCGGCCGCACGGGAACCTGTGGTTTAAAAGTTTAAATTCAAGCACTTCCAGGTGCATTTCCATGCTTTCCCAGCCCCTTCCAGCTGTGGTAAACTCCATCTTTGTACCAATCCAATGGTCAGTATTCAGTCTACTTATTCTGTCACTTGTTCATCACATTAAATGAGATGTTATTGTCCTCTAAACAACCAACATGATGTTTGGACACAGCTTTTTACAGAAGGACCACAAATGAAAGGAAAACTAATTCCACTAACAGATCCACAGAAATATAATCACCAACTATTTTCATCATCTGTTCATCATCAAAAGTCATTTTTCATAAAGAAATGTCAGGAAATGCTGTTTTCAGTCCCTCAGATATGGAGATCTTCTTTCCTCTGTTCTATCATAGATGTCATCACATACAACACACATTTATAGACCTTTAGTCTACATCCAAGACCTTCTCACACCTTGAGAACACCACATTAAAATTCAAGTGTTTTCAAGGATTTCCAGGACCCGTACTGCTCTCACCTGTAGGTGTGTCCCGTGATCTCGTTGCGCACCATGACACAGTCCACCAGCCACTTGGCGCAGGAGGACCGGCGTTAAAGTTAATCAGTGGCCGAGCTGCATTCCGTCGTCCAGCCTTCCCCAGGTGGTAACTGACATCTTGACCATCACACAGGAGGAGTCCAGTCTACTACCTTCACTGTTCACACATTAATAGCAACATGTTATCTTCCTTTAATAACCAAGAGAACAGCTTCTAGCAGAAGACCGAATGGACTATTCCAAACGGACACAGAGGGAGAGTATGGCCAGACTGATGGGTAGGACTGTTCATCATCAAAAGCTTTTCTCTGATTGAAGAAGTCGTGATGTGTTGTTCAGTCCCTGAAGCCGACTGAGGAGATCGGACCTTCTGTTAAGCACACATACGACGACACATAGACATGTGTAGTCTAATCAGTTCTACACTGGAACACAATTAAAATCAATGTTTTCAAGATTTCCAGACGTACATGCAGGAGGGGGGAGGGAGGATGACGAGTCCCGCCAGGCGAGGAGGAGGGCGATGTCGTGGCGCTGCACCGAGCTCCAGACATGAATAAAGGAGGAGTCCAGTTTTCCAGATCACTTTTCGCTTGAGCTACGCACCACGTTCTCATCCTGTTTTATCTAATCGCTTCTAGGGATGACCGTGCTCAACCACACTACAGCGGAAGTATGGGAACTGATGGAATAATAAAAGTAATATAATATAACCTTCAGAGTGATTATGTGAGCCTGTCACTAGCAGATGGAAACCACTTTGTACACCAACGGCGCACACATCGCAACTGAACATCACACTCTGCAAACTGAGAGTGCAACGACGCATCAGATGTGAGAAGGTTACAGAAGGACACACATGAAGGAACGTATCTCCACGAACGTCTCAAATGGGATAAAAACTATTTTCCGATCACTCTTCCTGATCGTCATTTCACACCCAGATGTGGAATTGTTTTAGTCGTCATGTTGGATGATGCTCACTTTCTTGATGTCGGTATATAGATGTACGATCACTATACATAACAATAATATAGATTGAGCTCATGCAAGGATCCCACCTACACTA
>CM056841.1:18268015-18285515 GCA_029853015.1 Chelidonichthys spinosus | reverse complement strand
AGAGATAGAGGAGGAGCAGGAGCCGCTGCCGAGCTTACCGGCCTCCTTGAGGACGGAGCACCTCTGGTAGCAGGAGGAGCGGAGGCTGGGGGCGCGGACGTTGAAGAGGCGGGCCTTGTCGATGCGGCCGTCGAAGACGCGCAGCAGCGCCTCCTTGTCCTCCCACTGAGACATGATCTTGTTGTCCACGAAGGTGGCGAACATCTGGGTCTCGATGAAGTGGGAGAGGAAGGGCAGGTAGGGCTCCGGCTGGTCGGACAGGAAGGAGGCCTGGAGCAGACGGGGTCATGGGTCATCCACATAACCGTCATAAAGCAACTGAATAAAAGGTGCTCCGATCGATCGGCCACCGACCAAACTATTCATTCGGTCTACTAACGAACTAACTAATGGTTTGGTCCATGGTCTCGGTAAGGGCGACCTATAGCAGCATAACTAAGGGCTGGTCCAGGAAACCTGAGCCAGCCCTTAGTCTACTTAACAGACAGACAGAATATTTAGAGATAGCCCATAAAAGACCTTCACCTTGTCAAAGTTGTGCATCTGCTCCCGGTTGGTGAGCCAGGACTCCAGGTCCGGGGCGCTCTGGATCACGAAGGCCTCGTAGTCGGCGAACATGGTGGTGAAGCGTGCGGCGAACACCTCCCTCAGCTGGACATTCAGCTTGGCGTTCCTCAGCTCCTCCTCGTCGGCCGCCGTCCGGCCCCCGTTGCCCTCGGCGCTCTGGACCTTCACGCCGGCCCTCAGGGCGTCCACACGGGCCACCGTCACCCCGGTGCGTCTGGTCAGCGCCTGCAGCCGCTCCAGGGTGGCGTTGCCCTGCAGCAGCTCCAGCACCGCCAGCTCCTCCCCGGCCAGGTTGCCGTTGCGCCCGTCGTCCTCCAGCTGGCGGAGGGCGACGGCTGCCTTGCGCTCCCGACCCGGCGTGGAGGGGTTGCTGCCGGGGGCGGTGCGGGTCCGCGGCGGGGCCCCCGTGTTGGCGGGAAGGCCGAAGCTCAGCAGCACCTCGCTGAGCTCCTGGATGAACTCGGTCTTGTTGGGGAACTGGGGGAAGTCCTCCGGGAGCTCGATGTAGTGGTTGTCAATGTCCACAAAACACAGGTTGGCCTGGTGGAAAGACATTCATATTCATATTACTGACATTTATCGTCCTGAAAAGTTTTTGATAGTTTGGTCGGCGGATCACAAAAGGCCTATAGCAGCAGAACTGGCAAACCTGAGCCGGCCCTTAGTATAGACATTGTAAGCCTTTCTTGCTATCAAATCAATAAATAAATCAGAAACTAAACACAGGTTGGCCTGTTGGAAATACATTATTATTCATATCACTAACATTTATGGTGCCGAAACAACAAAATCAAATCTCTCCAAAGTGTCCTCTCCAGGACGGAGTGGTTTCAGGAGGCATGAAGGATGCTGGGAGAATGTAGGTCAGTGTGTGATTGATCCAAACACACAAATCCCACCTACGATAACGGGGTTAGCATCACACCCTCGGATGGGATTAAAGTAAAACCCGATAATACTCTGAACCACTGGGAGCCACAGACATAGAATCACGTGCCCTGAAAACACAAGATCAAAATATTTAAATATAGATTGATATTAACCTGCCAGACTGGAAATCTGAAGGTTCAGACCCATGTGTTCAGGGGCCGGTGGAATCTCCAACCTCCATAAAAAAAGCTAAGACATAATGGGAATTTACAATATCCAGGGTTCTTTTTCCAAAGTCAAATTCAAGCACTTTCCAAGCATTTCAGGAACAGCACTTTCAAGCACTTTATTCTAAATCCAAGCACTTTTCAAACCTTGAAATCACCACACCAAAATTCAAGGATTTCAAGCACCCGTACCAACCCTAAATATGATTTAGGATTATTGCGTTTATTTAGTTTAGATAATCTCATTTCTTCTTTTAAAACCTCGTTTGACAGGAGGTTTAAAAGAAAGACCTGGACCTGGACCTGGAGGTATGGGGTTCAGAAAAGGCCAAAACCATGTCCCCCCATTCACATCCAGCGTTCTCCTGTTTGCTTCCTTCTTTCATCACCGGCTCATTTCTAGGTCAGAGCTACTTTAAAGGTTCAGTAACACAGCGAGGGGAAGCACCCTGTATGGGGGAAGGGGGGGGCGACGGGCCCATGGGTGCTCCGCGGCAGCATCCCACTACGGCCGGGCTAATTAGCATCCAGAATGTGCTGGATTAACGAGGCCCGGGAGTCAAAGCCGGAAGCCAGCAAGTCTGGATGTTCTGCTTTGTTAAGGCCTTATCTCGCTTTAACACACACACACACACACACACACACACACACACACACACACACACACACACACACACACACACACTGACACACACACACACACACACAGGTTTAGATCCAGTTTGCTGTATGTTGCAGGGAGCAACCGAGACTGAAAGTCCGCTTCAGACAAGAACGTCACCCTGAGGTGAACTTGTAGGCGAACAATATGGGTGAAATCTGTGTGTGTGTGTGTGTGTGTGTGTGTGTGTGTGTGTGTGAGGTGTTTTTTTTGCAATTTCCTGTCTATCTGAACAGGAGCCTGAGAGTCTGTGTGTGTGTGTGTGTCGGCCTGCAGGCTGCTGTGTTCCTGTACTTGTGGGGACCGAGCAGGTGGCCCGCGGTGCGTTCAGGTACCTCCTGAGGGAGCTCCAGCGTAGAGCGGTCGCTGCCCTCCCGGGGCTGCAGGCCCATCAGGTAGGGCACCGGGGCGTCCAGGAAGTGGAGCAGCGAGGCCGGCAGGATGGGAACGTAGACGTGCTGCCACTGGAACGGGAACAGCAGCGTGGTGATGCCCTCCGCCACCACCATCAACCTCTGGTAGTCTGGGGGGGGGGGACTTGTTATTACAAATAAGTGATGCAGGATCATAAAGTACAAATACTAGATAAGTAAATAAATAATGGATTTACACGGACTGGATGATATATTTACGTTAAACAAATTGTGCATTAAAAACTGAAATTATAGATAGAAAGTCAGTGATGTGTTTCGGATGAACTCTTCCAAAGACAAAAGGAGGATTTTGTTCACTCTGGAAGTGAGCAGAGGCAGAAAGAGTAAGAGGTTTATGAAATATGAATGAATGAATACAAGTATTGATGCACCAGAGAGACTTTCATCAAGTGATATGAATATAAATTGAATCTGAGCGTGAGTTTAGAGTTAAAGACGAGAGGAATTACATTCTGATGGATTCTTTTCAATCTCGTTGTCTCGTGTGTGTGTGTGTGTGTGTGTGTGTGTGTGTGTGAATCAGATTAAGGCCAGCGATCGCAGCTTTACTATCGAGTTCAGCAGCGGTTTCATCATGTTATTGTGAAAAAGCCGACCTCGAGGAAAGAAGAAATAAATGAAAAGAAGAAGTCGAATAAAAACACGATAAGTCGTACTTTCATCGGAATCAGTTTATGTTCCTTCATGCTGCTCATGTTCATCAACCTCGTTAGTGTGTCATAATGATTAGCAGCTCCTCGTCCCCGTACACAAGAGATCGCATTTCATTAATATTTAACGTTTAATATGTATAACAGTAAACAAGCCTACTTCTCCCTGCTGGCCACTAGGGGGCGACTCCTCTCTGGTTGTACAGAAGTCTATGAGAAAATGGTCCTACTTCTCTCTGCTGGCCACCAGGGGGCGACTCCTCTCTGGTTGTATAGAAGTCTATGAGAAAATGGTCCTACTTCTCTCTGCTGGCCACCAGGGGGCGACTCCTCTCTGGTTGTATAGAAGTCTATGAGAAAATGGTCCTACTTCTCCCTGCTGGCCACCAGGGGGCGACTCCTCTCTGGTTGTATAGAAGTCTATGAGAAAATGGTCCTACTTCTCTCTGCTGGCCACCAGGGGGCGACTCCTCTCTGGTTGTATAGAAGTCTATGGGAAAATGGTCCTACTTCTCTCTGCTGGCCACCAGGGGGCGACTCCTCTCTGGTTGTATAGAAGTCTATGGGAAAATGGTCCTACTTCTCTCTGCTGGCCACCAGGGGGCGACTCCTCTCTGGTTGTATAGAAGTCTATGGGAAAATGGTCCTATTACTTTACTATTTTTTGGTGTCTTTCAGCCTTTATTTTGACGGGAGGCGATGTAGAGACAGAAGGTCACAAAGCTGGAATCAAACAGACGTTTCATTGAGATGATGAAGACCAGAACTCTCTAGAGACTCAGCAGGTTTTTGCAGCTGCACCATGAACCTGAACCCTCCTACTGTACAACACTGGAGATGCAACGTTTTATTTTGGGCTTGTGGATTCGTGGAGAGTGTGTGTGTGTGTGTGTGTGTGTGTGTGTGTGTGTGCGTGTGTGTGTGTGTGTGCGTGTGTGTGTGTGCGTGTGTGTGTGTGTGTGTGTGTGTGTGTGTGTGTGTGTGTGTAGCAGACCGTTTTATATTTTCATGACTCATCGGCCACAGAAGCTAAACAAACACAGAAAGTGTTGCAGAGTGCAGAGCTGATGGAGGAGTGAAACTGAGAAGCAGTGGGGCGGAGCTGATCCCAGATCAGGGACCGGATCAGAGCTGATCTCAGACAACAGACCGGATCCCAAAAGAAAACAGGGACCCCGAACATGCTCCCTTATTGTAAATGTGTGCACCGTGTCCTGGGCCGGGTCTGTACTCACCGTGTGAGTAGAGGAGGATCTGCATCTCCAGCAGGGTGCAGGTGAAGACCTGGACCAGGTTCTCCACCCCCAGCAGTCTGAAGGCCTCGGCGAGGGGGAAGTCAGCGAGCTGCAGCTCCCCTGGCCCGGGCCTCTGGCACACGATGGGCTCGTAGACGCCGTGGAACTTGAGGGAGCGCCCGGCGGCGGGCAGCGGCACCTCGTACAGGATGTTGTGCACGTAGCTCTCCAGCGGCAGCGGCGGCGGGGCGCCGGCGTCCGTGACGGCCCGGTGCAGCTGTGACAGGAAGCGGCGGCAGGCGTGCATGAAGGGCATGGGCGTGATCAGACACAGGGCCTTGGACACGTAGAGGGTGTCCCGCGATGAGTCGTAGCCGCCGGCCCGGCGAGACGAGGAGGAGGCGGCGGGGGAGTCGGCCTCGTCCACGCTGCTCGCCAGGGAGTCCATGCTGGAGGAGGACGAGGAGGAGGAGGAGGGGGGCGTGTTCTCGGCGTGGTGCATCTGGTAGAGCGTCTGCATGGCGGAGCAGATCTGCGGGCTCGTCACCTCCTCGTAGAAGGTGTGCACGAAGCCGTAGGTCCGAGAGCCGTCCTCCTTGGTGATGATGAAGGAGTGGAAGTGGGGGTCCCGCGGGTCCGCCTGAGTCCGGAACGACAGGCCTTTAGGCATGCACAGCTGCAGGGAGGGAGGGAGGAGGAGGGAACAGCAGTCAGTCATCTCAGTTTATTACAAACATTCTGCATTTTCACATATTCACGTTATCTATGATACTCTTTGAAGATGGAAACCTTGGCTTTGAGTTTGGAGAGTTTCAGAGTTTCGCTGGTTAGTTCACCAGGTTTCTACCCGCTCGTCCCGTTCATTATCATGACAGAACGGCAGACACAGCCGGGTGACCTGGTTGGATAATGAGTCATGTGACTCCCTGATTGGTGCTGACGGAGCGTCTGTCTGACTGAGTGATTAGTCAACACATTTCTGTTTTAACTTCTGTTCACTCGGCAGTTAGAAAGAGAACGCTCTGAATCTCTCACAGTGAGGCCATGAAAGATGTTAATAAATACAGCTTTTTATCTATTATCTATTTATTATTCTTTTTAATTTCGATTAAAAAAAGATGAAAATCAATAAACAAAAAGGAAAATTATATAAAAAACTATATTTAATAAAATAAAACAAAAATCTAATTTCAAACATAATACACATTAAACTCATTTGATTTGACTGGTTGATGATGATTTGCAACCAGTAGAAGGAAGTGACCATATTTGGACTGTAGAGGAGCGACGGGTGGATCGGCACCCTGAGCAGCAAACCTTACTGGGTCTGGATCCATGTGGATTCTGGTGTGAAGCTGTTGTGTATGTCTGAGAGGTTGTGTGGGGGTGAGAGAGAGAGAGAGAGAGAGATGCCTCTCAACCGCAGCCCTCGCCATCATCTGGGTGTCGGGTTTCAGACATAATGACCCGGTTTCCATGCCGACGGAAAGCAAGAACAGTGGCTGAATTATTCAGCGGCGTTGACGGCGGGGCAGGTGAGAGACAATCATCCCTCACAGCGGGGTGGAGAGTTCCCTCCTGTTGGTCCTCTCAAGGTCACCTGACTGACAGGTCACCAGGTTAAAGCCTACAGTGGCCCAGAGGTAGAGCGGGTCGTCGGTGGGTTCGAACCCCGGCTCCAAAGCAGGGAGCCAGATCGACCCGACTGGTTGACGATGCAATAATTAGATGTAAGAAGCCTGATTTACATGCAGTGGCCTCTTCCTGCTGTACACCCCCCCCCCCTTCCACCCGTACAATGGTACGATCCACCTACCATGTTGACCGCATCCCGGTCAAAGGGGTTCCACTCCAGGTTCTCCGGGTAGCGGGCCAGAACCTTGGACTTGAACGTCCTCTTCAGGGGGCTCTGCTCGAAGTTCTCACCTGGACAGATGAGAAAGTGGGCGTGTTCAACAACATCCTGTCTGGTTATGAACAATATTCATCATCATCACATCGGAAATAATCGTTTAACCTGTTTCCACAAGGTGTGGATGTGTTTCTCTCTTTCTTTCTTTTTTAATGAGGGAAAAACATCTGGATGATGCTATCATTTAACATCGAGTAGAAAGCAGCGATGTGATTGGTTGGTTGTCCGCGGTGTAAGATCTCTTCTTGCTCGCCAGTCAACTACAGATGGAGCGATCCGCCTCCATTTAATTACCCCCCCTCCCCCCCCGGGTCGATTAAAAAGGATCACAAAGCCTCTTGCTCGAGGGCTCGAGGTCCGTTACCGGGGGTCAAACCTGCAGCTCTGTAATGACTCTCCGAGGGCCATTAAACGCCACACGCCACTTCATTTCATTTGAAAAGGTGCATTGATTTCAGATCCGTGAATGAAACTCAGAGAAGTGGTCTATTGTACGGTCGATGGTTCGGAGCCTTTTTAAAAGATCACATCGAGGTCAGGAGGAGCGGACCGATCGCTTGGAACGTTTAGTCATTGATCATCCGGTGGCGGGGCCCGGCACCGGATCAATAAAAGGTTTTGTGTGAGGAACACAATGACTACAGTGCATTATCAAATAGTAGCTTCATCTCTCCATCACCCTTACTGGATCTGGATCCATGTGGATTCTGGTGTGAAGCTGCTAACAAAGTTAGCTTCAAGATTCAAGGTCATCTTAGTAGCTAACTAGCATCGGTAGCAACATGTCAATCAGCAGGTAAGCCCCGCCCCCTAAAGCATCCCCTGCTTTCTGGTCTGGTGGACTCTAAATGGACCATAATGTACTAAATGAACATCATGCTGGATTGAAGAAGACTTGAAACTAGAGATTGAGACCATAAACTCATGTTTACAATGTTTACTGAGATAATACATCAAGAGAGAAGTAGGACCATTTTCTCATAGACTTCTATACAACCAGAGAGGAGTCGCCCCCTGGTGGCCAGCAGAGAGAAGTAGGACCATTTTCTCATAGACTTCTATACAACCAGAGAGGAGTCCCCCCTGGTGGCCAGCAGAGAGAAGTAGGACCATTTTCTCATAGACTTCTATACAACCAGAGAGGAGTCGCCCCCTGGTGGCCAGCAGAGAGAAGTAGGACCATTTTCTCATAGACTTCTATACAACCAGAGAGGAGTCGCCCCCTGGTGGCCAGCAGAGAGAATGCATGTTTAAGGCGCTTCACTTCTCCTGGAGAGGAAGCCAGATGAATAATGAAATAATAATAAAAAGGCCAGCTGACATTTAAGGAGGCTCGGAGGACAAAACATTGTTTCACAGTTGCGGGTTTGATTCCCCCTCGTCAGCACCTGCTCACCACGTTTCCTGCTGCGAGCGCTGAGATGACTTTTACAACACCTGATAAGATGATGCCTGATTTGGTTTTGAGCACAACGGCCTCTGGTTGCCCGAAACAACTCACTTCTCACTATAAAGTGAGTTCCCTATGCTGACGTTCTGTCTCCATGTATAGTGAGAATTATTATAGCAATTATAGAGCTTTATAGACCAGCATGCATTGCACAGCAAATGACAGACGAGAGTAGAGAGAGCAGTGATCGAAACAAATCCATTAAAATACGGTATTTAACAAACTCTTTAGATAGTCCTCTATAGTCCTCAGTCCTGTTTAGTCCTCTACATAGTCCTCTATAGTGATCTATATAGTCCTCTACATAGTCCTCTAAAGTAATCTATATAGTCCTCTACATAGTCCTCTATAGTGATCTATATAGTCCTCTACATAGTCCTCTAAAGTAATCTATATAGTCCTCTACATAGTCCTCTAAAGTAATCTATATAGTCCTCTACATAGTCCTCTAAAGTAATCTATATAGTCCTCTACATAGTCCTCTAAAGTAATCTATATAGTCCTCTACATAGTCCTCTAAAGTAATCTATATAGTCCTCTACATAGTCCTCTAAAGTAATCTATATAGTCCTCTACATAGTCCTCTAAAGTAATCTATATAGTCCTCTACATAGTCCTCTAAAGTAATCTATATAGTCCTCTACATAGTCCTCTAAAGTAATCTATATAGTCCTCTACATAGTCCTCTAAAGTAATCTATATAGTCCTCTACATAGTCCTCTATAGTAATCTATATAGTCCTCTACATAGTCCTCTAAAGTAATCTATATAGTCCTCTACATAGTCCTCTATAGTGATCTATATAGTCCTCTACATAGTCCTCTAAAGTAATCTATATAGTCCTCTACATAGTCCTCTAAAGTAATCTATATAGTCCTCTACATAGTCCTCTATAGTGATCTATATAGTCCTCTACGTAGTCCTCTAAAGTAATCTATATAGTCCTCTACATAGTCCTCTAAAGTAATCTATATAGTCCTCTACATAGTCCTCTATAGTGATCTATATAGTCCTCTACATAGTCCTCTAAAGTAATCTATATAGTCCTCTACATAGTCCTCTAAAGTAATCTATATAGTCCTCTACATAGTCCTCTAAAGTAATCTATATAGTCCTCTACATAGTCCTCTATAGTGATCTATATAGTCCTCTACATAGTCCTCTAAAGTAATCTATATAGTCCTCTACATAGTCCTCTAAAGTAATCTATATAGTCCTCTACATAGTCCTCTAAAGTAATCTATATAGTCCTCTACATAGTCCTCTATAGTGATCTATATAGTCCTCTACGTAGTCCTCTTAAGTGATCTATATAGTCCTCTACATAGTCCTCTACAGTCTTAGTGCTCTATATAGTCCTCTTTAGTCCTCTACATAGTCCTCTGTAGTCCTCTACATAATCCTCTATAGTCCTCTACACAGTCCTCTATAGTCCTCAGTCCTGTTTAGAGAGCTGGATCAGGGTCAGGAGGGGGGAATGTCTTTGTTTCTGAGGAGGAATGAAGCCCCCGGAGGCCGTTCCTGACAAACAGAAGACGACAGCTAAAGGACGAGGAGCAGAAGGAAGAAAACAGAAGAGGCTCACTTAGTGTAAGCCCTCCGTCCTCAACGGTCATTAACTCCCCAAACTCAGGACAGACATTAAAAACACAAACAGGAACCTGGAGGCCGGGAAGCAGGACGACTGCCCGTCTTGTCATCGGGGGGTTTTGGGCTGAGCCGAGGGGGTCGGGGATAAAAATAGTCGGCGGACCAGAGCGACTGATTAGCTCAGAGAAAGTTGACCCAAATACTGAACAAGCAAGAAAAGGAAACGAGCGAGAGACAGAGAGAGGCTAAGAGGATGAAATGTATTGAAGGGTGTAATCCAGGTAGAGATCTAGAGACCAGAGCAGAGATATCAGCCGGCATAACTACGCTGCACTTTTCTCTTTTCTCTCAAAATCAAACAGCAAGTTCACTTCAACTCCTTCTAGAAGTGAAATGGCAAATACCAAACCTATTTTTCACGGTGCGACTGCAAACCAAGTCAAGGCAAATTGAGGCTCATTGCTCTTTGAAGCGCTGCACTTGCATTATTATCATATCAATATATCAGTTTAAAAAGACTCTTAAAAAGACAACAACATAAATTGTCCAACAAAATTTTGTGACCGAAGTAACATGCCCCTGTTCTCAGATTAAAATGTGGTGTTCCACAAGGAACAATACTTGGACAACTTTGGTTGATGTTGCGTGCACACCTGCATGTGTGTATTACGGTATTACAAGTACTGAACTGAATCTTGAAATTTCATCATTACCTTTAATTTCTACAGAAATGCTAAAAAGCTAAATGAATATGGATTCGATAGGATTTGAAAAGATGCCAATTTGATCGGTAGACTCGATGCTGGACTTAGATATGATGAAATGCTTTGCACTTTTGATATTCAGCTAAATAAATGTAATCAAACAAAAAACTTTATAGACAAAAATGTACACAGACAAGACATTTGACACATCTTAAGTCAAGCCACTTCCATGTCGAGTCTCAAATAATACATTTTCCCGAGGCCCCACAGTACGATATTATCGCGATGTCAAGACACGATCGTATTGCGATTTTAAACATCTTGCGATACGCCGAGTATTCCAAATAACATATTGCATTTTTGCATTAGACGTCTATGAGTCTAATGGACGGACTGAGGCTGAAAAGCAGGCGTGCATGCAGGCAGTGTGAGGTGCAGCGCTCCGCTGTGGAGGTGCGGAGCAGCCGGCGGCGGGTTTACCTGTGGCTGCAGCAGCGTCCGGATCCCGGCCCTGGCGGTCGGCTTCCAGCCATTGGTACAAAGCTATGGACGAGTCGCATGCAGACAAACATGGAGCAACAAAAAAACACAAAGAAAAAAGAGCGCAATGTCAAAACAAATGCAGACAGAGAAGCAGATTAATAAATGCATGAGAATGAGTAGAGCATGACCATGACACACATCAATATCACAACAGAGCATGGCATTAAAGACGTGACACACATGGGCTTGGGATGGAGTGTTACCGCTCTAAAAAGGGCACTTCTTACTTTTCAGTGTCCGTTTTTATTAAAGACACCAACGACCAAAAAGCAAACCTAGATACGAGAACGTTAGACACAAACTGTGGGTCGTCATCTGCAAAGTGTGACATCCTTTTTTTTGGTATTTGGTCTTTCGGGGAGTAAAAAGTGCCATTTCAGAGGTGCAATTAAAAATGTTGAGATGTTTGTCAGCATCTGCCTTGAATGATGGAGCGGTGAGTGGAAGTTGGAGCTTGCATGTTTAGTGTTAGTGAGCGGCAAACTCTCTGAAATCAGGCGGCATTTGCACAGCGACAGACATTTCCAGGAGCAGCAAACGCCTGACGTGAAGAATCAGATGGTTTCCAATAAATTAGAGAAGTTTTTATGTCTATAATGTGGAACTGTATGGGTGAGAGGATAGGTACTTGGCTTCTGGCCCACAAAGTCATTATAAACTCTAGGGTTCCTCCACCTTCTCCAAAGTCACATTCAAGCACTTTTCAAGCACTTCCAGGTGCATTTCCATGCTTTTCCAGCCCCTTCCAGCTGTGGTAAACTCCATCTTTGTACCAATCCAATGGTCAGTATTCAGTCTACTTATTCTGTCACTTGTTCATCACATTAAATGAGATGTTATTGTCCTCTAAACAACCAACATGATGTTTGGAGACAGCTTTTTACAGAAGGACCACAAATGAAAGGAAAACTAATTCCACTAACAGATCCACAGAAATATAATCACCAACTATTTTCATCATCTGTTCATCATCAAAAGTCATTTTTCAGAAAGAAATGTCAGGAAATCTCAAAGTTTCCAAAAATACGGACGTCAGGCTGAATTTGGGAAATACAGATTAAAAACAACGCAAAAAATGTCTAAAAAGACTTGTATCTGATGCTAGGTCCCTGCCATGAAACTATTTGAATATTTTGCACAGAATCCTCCATTTCCCATAATGCAGCTGGACAACATGTTGATCAATGTTACTGTGTACGGTGGCGTTCTCCTTTAAGACAGTAAAACAGGCCGACTTCCTGTAAATGTCTAGATTACAGCTGAACAAAAGGAGCTAATCTATGCGGTGATGGTGGTTCTCCGTGAGCGTAGGCTAATCCCTGTGAGAGAATCCTGACTCCGAGGATTAGAAGCCTAAATCTGCTCTCTCCCACGCACCGAGCTGCTGGGGGAAACTCACAACGCTGCTTTTATAGACATCTCCATCCAAAAGTGCCTTCGGACAGTTTTGAAATACCGATACTGAGACGAAGCAGACGGAATACATTTAAATGTATGTGTTTTACTCTACTATAATGATCTATTAATGGGATTACTTTGATGGTCACTTCATATTTACAACCAGATTTCACATTAAACAGACTTTTCTTTAAAACAGCGCCCCCACCGCCACATCAGTAACCATTCAGGTGGAGAGTGGTACTGCAGCACAGGGGAGACGGAGAGAGGTTTCCGGAATACAAACACACTTTTTTTTATTCATATGAAGTTGTGTGAGACTTCTATGAGGGGAATTCTGCAGGAAGACACCACAGTAAGTGTAGAACCTCCACAAGGGTGGCAATCACATGGTGGCCATATAATTTAATGTGGCTTCCTAAAATAGACTTGGGCCAGGAGTGAGTTGTGCAAGAGTATAACAGTCGACAGCTTCTCATACATGACATATCACACAGGTACATACAAGCTTTTTCCATGATCCCTTGAATTAAACTTAGTTATCAAACACTTTCACTACATTTACAGTTGAACTCTAAATGTGGGCGTTTCCTAAAGTTTCCCAGCCAGTCATTCTGTGAAACGAGCCGCCACTCGCTTTCGGAAAGGTGGATGAATCAGACGAGACGGGGGGGTGTTCGGCTGCTGTGTGACAGGAAAACCACACACACACACACACACACACACACACACACACACACACACACACACACACACACACACACACACACACACACACACACACACACACACACACACACATTTTCATGACTTTTGGGGACATTGACTTTGATTAATTTCCTAGAGACTCACCCAACCCTAATCCAAGTCTTTACCCTAAAATGTAATGATTTACATTATGGGGACAGTCACTTAGGTGAGTCCCCACAATGTGAGTGTTATCAGATCTGTGTCCCCACATGGACGGTAAAACAAAAACACTCACAGCTGCTGGCCTTATCTCGACTCTCATCCGTTGTCGTTCATTCAGCATCTCGTACTTCATCGCACACATCGATCGCACACGAGAACCCATGAAGCGGTTTGGATCGATCGGAATCGCCAGGCGATCAATGAGCGGCGGTATTAGTCTGATTGAGTATCGGTCCGAGTGTCCTGCTGCTCAAAGCGATGATATTAAAGCCAGTTGTCTCTGTAAATGACTCTTTCTATCATCAAATCAGAGATTTGAGAGCTCGACTCATCAAGGTGTTAGTGTTCGGTTGCCATGGGTTACCCCACAAATCTGGAAAACCACCTCCGACCCCCCGACAGACGGACGGCCCTCGACTGCTGCCTCTCAAATTGAATTGCAAAGCAGCAGCTGCAGTGTGTGTGTGCGTGTGTGTGTGTGTGTGTGTGTGTGTGTGTGTGCGTGTGTGTGCGTGTGTGTGTGTAGCTGCCTATTTCTTTGTACCTCTTCTCACAATGATGACATCATGTCACATTTAATGAGGTCTGAGGATTAGCCCTCACTCGGGTGTGTGTGTGTGTGTGTGTGTGTGGGGGGGGGGGGGGGGGTCAATACACTGTAGTATCAATACAATATTGTATCAATAAACTAGTTGAAAATAATCAAAGATTCAAAACCGAAGTCCACAGACCAACGGGTGACGTTGCCATGACGACGTCCTCTTTCTACTTACAGGCAACTCCGTCAATAGACAGCCGATCAGCCAGCATCGCCCTGCAGGAGTGGGGTTTCCCCACCCGGGTGTCAGGGGCGGCGTTCTCTCTATGACACACGCTGCAAAATCACTTAATGCACCTCTGATTACACACAACGTGCCCCCAGAGAATACACACACACACACACACACACACACACACACAGAAACAAAGGAACTAATGATATGTCGCCCACAGACACTGGTGCATAATGTATGAGGAGCCTGTTGCCCTGCTAGACTGCCTGATCAGACACTGTGTGTGTGTGTCTAATGAGATGCTGCCTCACACTCGTCCTCCTCATCGTGTACTACAGTGTGTGTGTGTGTGTGTGTCAGCCTGAGGTCATTATTCATGCGATCACACCTCTTTCGATAATCGAGCCCTAAAATCACAGAATCCAACATTCTGCATGTCTATTAAAATGATTATTAAATGATTAAAATACGTTTATTTGAATAGTTTTTACTTGTTTATTCTGTTTGTTCAATTTTCTTTTAATTGCCGTGCTTGTATTTTGTGTTTTGCTTTTATATTTGTGACCGTTTTTATATTGTTTTATGGAAAGCACTTTGTGCTCCTAGAAAAAAGAATTATTATTATTATTATTGAAATAATTTTCTCTCCCGGCTCTGTTTCTTTTTTTCTCCCTACAGTGGCCCTAATACGCCGTCACAGTTTTCAGTCTTTTTGTAGTTCATTTTGAGCCTCTGTGTAGTTTATTTCCACTGTCTTTGCTTTTCAGGCCCCTTACCCCCTGACCTCTGACCCCCTGACCTCTGACCCCCCGACCTGAATGTGGTCTACTGCAGCAAAGAGATCAAATGCAAACAGAATTAAAGTTTAAAGTTTCTTCTTCGTGGTCGAAGTCATACATCAGATGGACTTCATCTCCCAGAATGCTCTTCCAGTTGGCTTCACTGCCAACACATTCCACCACACACACACACACACACACACACACGCCTGGCACTGGGCTGGGGCGAGAGGAGCACCCATCTGTCTCCTTGGCAACAGGTCAACTCAAGATGAGTGAGTGGGGGGGGGGGGGGGGGCTGTTGTCAGGGCGATGGGGAGGCGTGGTTAACAGCTTCTAAATCTCTTAATCATTCTGAATTATCTGTACATGACGGGGGTCACAATGGACCAGTGTCCCGGTACCAGGGCTGAACCGGCTCCGTCAGGCCCCCCTTGGCCGCGATGGTGGTGATGATGTCATCACCCCCCCCCCCCCCGCCCCCCCTCCCGGTCATGATGACTCACGGTCACCTGACTGTGTTATCAGATAAACGGTGATCGGCTCCATAAAAGTGATGAAGTGAGAGACGTGTTTTGCGCTGATGAAAGGAAGAGGATGCATTCTTAGGATTTTTTTGGGGGGGTGTCCCTCCGTTCATCCCCGTTAAGCTGCGGCCGCTGCTGCCGTGGCAACCGTCCAGCATTCTTTACTCATGACACAATCGGACAGTCAGCGGGCTGCAAGTGAAGAAGAGAAGCTGCAGCTTCACAACAAAGGAGAGTAAGAGAGTTCCATTCAGAGGCTTTTGTTAAAAAAGTAAAAAAAATTAAACTTATTCATAAACTCACCGGTAGTATCGATCTACAGTATATATATATCTACAGTATATATCTACAGTATATATAATATATAATATATATATATTATATATATATATATATATATATAATATATATATTTTATATATATAAATACACACACACACACTTATTTATTAAAATAAAATAAATATAAATATAATATAAATATATTAGCATCATGATTCAAGGTTCATGCCCCCTGGTGGCCAGCAGAGAGAAGTAGGACCATTTTCTCATAGACTTCTATACAACCAGAGAGGAGTCGCCCCCTGGTGGCCAGCAGAGAGAAGTAGGACCATTTTCTCATAGACTTCTATACAACCAGAGAGGAGTCGCCCCCTGGTGGCCAGCAGAGAGAAGTAGGACCATTTTCTCATAGACTTCTATACAACCAGAGAGGAGTCGCCCCCTGGTGACCAGCAGAGAGAAGTAGGACCATTTTCTCATAGACTTCTATACAACCAGAGAGGAGTCGCCCCCTGGTGGCCAGCAGACACAATGACAAGGCACTTCAGCGTCGGCTTCACTTCTCAGAACCTTAAGGTTGCCACCTGCAACAAGAATGCTCTCTTCAGCTCATCAACCCCCTTCAGTGACACACTTTGCTTAAATGCCCTCTCGTCTCCATGGCAACCCCTTTGCATCCTGTAGCACACAAAAAAAGGCCACAGGGCTGCTTTATTAATGGAGGTGATGTCATCACAATTGAAGCTTACTGGTGCGTTACATGCAAATGTCCAATCATCTGGAAACTAAAACCACCCACAGCTGTGAGCACTGGACCGGCGTACGGGGAACGGTATCGGTCCACACTTAGAAACCGTTATTCTCACAAAACCACAAACAAAGAGGGACCAAGCACCTGGCAGACATTTCAAGCACTTTATTCTAAATCCAAGCACTTTTCAAACCTTGAAAACACCACCACTAACATTCAAGAGTTTTCAAGGATTTCCAGCACCCGTATGAACCCTGGAGTTCTGACGAGCGGCGGAGGGGGACGATGTGACACGGAGCAGCTTATCTGATAGCTGTGCTTTGTTTATGCAGCCTTATCGCTGGGGTCAGAGGTCAGAGATGAGTTGGAGCTCAGATCACAGAGAGATCAAAGTCCGGTTAACCAGCCGGCAAACACAAACGCAGATACAGATCGTTTCTTGTTTTTCAGGAAGAATTCTCTTGCTTATTACGCCTGAATTATATAATAAATGAATGGACTCCGGCCTCGGCAACGCTCTGGATAATCCGCCGTTAAGGGCCTTTAGTTACCGCTGTGCAGCCGATCAGCACTTATGTAAGGAGATTTACAGGCCGGCTGACATCACACCGCCCATGTGTGTTGTGTGTGTGTGTGTGTGTGTGTGTGTGTCAGCAAATCAATGACAATCCACTCAGCCTCATTAATCACGGCGGTTTCATCTGTTTCATCTGGCCTGATGCTGCATCCACGTAGACCCCCAACCAGGCTTCAAGTCCCAGATCCACTGGATTCATGACATCATCATGAATCTGTGATTTAAATTATGATTTAAGACCTTGTTGTTTGGACCACAGACAGGTCTGGTCTCTGGACTAATGTGAGCTACTATCTAGACCTCTGGGGGACCACAGACAGTCTGGTTCCTCCACATAGTCTGGTCTGGTCTCTGGACTAATGTGAGCTACTATCTAGACCTCTGGGGGACCACAGACAGTCTCTGGTTCCTCCATATAGTCTGGTCTGGTCTCTGGACTCATGTGAGCTACTATCTAGACCTCTGGGGGTTCACAGACCGCTACGATATGTTTCGTCTCCAACATTTAAAATGCTTGTTTTCTGAATGGGGTCTGGATTGATGGGTG
Source organism: Chelidonichthys spinosus (assembly GCA_029853015.1). Taxonomy (NCBI): domain Eukaryota; kingdom Metazoa; phylum Chordata; class Actinopteri; order Perciformes; family Triglidae; genus Chelidonichthys; species Chelidonichthys spinosus. Next base: position 18,268,126 of record CM056841.1, on the reverse strand, counting down.
CTAAGCTATGGGGGTGGAGGGGCTCTGACAGACAGTATGAGGGTTTAAGACCCTCCATCATCTGACCCTCCATCATCTGAATCTGGGGGGGGGGGGGGGGGGGTTGGTAGT
>CM056841.1:18218015-18263015 GCA_029853015.1 Chelidonichthys spinosus | reverse complement strand
AGTCAACACTGATAAAAGCACTTTATAAATGAGGACCATTTTACCATTTACTTTGGACCAAACGAAGACATTTGACTTAGGTCACCTTTGAGGCGCCCTCCTAATATGACCCCATCGCTGACCTTTGACTTGTCCTTTAGTTAAACCAAACACACACACACACACACACACACACACACACACACACCAGCTGCTCAGCAAGTCGGGCTGATTGGGTTTGATTAGCAGAGCAGACAGCCGGGCATATGGACTCAGTACGGTGGAGGCTTTACAGTGTCGCCTCAGACACACACACACACACACACACACACACACACACACACACACACTGTTAAAATGCTACTAAAACATCGTGGAATCACGAATCACATAGTGAACATCCTTTTAAGCGAAAATCAATAAAATAATCTAAAATAAGATGATCATAAATAATAAGGTCTCCCTGCATGAATAAAGGTTACAGACAGGTAATGATAGCCGTTATTTACGATGATTGTGAATTGTAGATTTTAGACACGTAAACTCAGAAAGTCTAGAAAATGTGTCCCTACAATGAAAAACGTGTTCTGAGAAATCCACTTGTGCAATGGCGGCTGGCTTTGGGCCGAGCGTACGTACTTTACAGTCGTGACCTTTGGCCCCGAGACTCGGTGACACGAGACTCTGATGTTGTGTGTGATGCAACTAAACACACAAACCCGAAGGGAACGATTGTCTAGAAAGGTGTGATAGAAGAGGGATCCATATGAATAAAGCATAATGTTAATTTTAAGCTAACAACACAGGAATTAATCAAACATTGTGATAATAAAAAGAAACCCTCAATGATAATTGATTGTGCTGAATTGCTGTTAGTCGGTGACATGAAAAATAAATATTGTTGAGATTTTTTAAAAAAACATTATTAAAATGTATTTATCACTTATTTATGCATGCACTAAAACGAATAATGTCCTATATGTGACAGCCTGATTTAATAAAATAATCAGGATATAAAGACTTTTCCTAATTATTGTTCTTTAATTATGCAGGGAGACCTGATAATAAAGATCATTAAAAAATAATAACAATGTTCACTGGAAAAAAGACATGTCCTCTCTGTGGCAGCCTCACGTAAAAAATACTTCTATTTATTTGTATGTATCCTTTATCTATGCAGGGAGACAATATGATCATCTCATGTCCATAAACGCGTCTTGTTTGTTATCCCTCTACTGCATGGTGTTGCTTCAGGGTCATTCCCCCTCATTTTCTCAGGCATAAAAAAATCATACACCAATCAAAAGGTTTTAAATCATATTTTGGATGATTATCGGAGAAAACGTGTCGACTGATCATGAGATTAACGGTACATTAAATGTGCTTTAGAACTAGTTGGCTGTGTTGTTTCACTAAGAGAACATCTGCTGTTTAGGAAACTACAGTTATAATCATGGTTTCAATGAGCAGCGCAGGAAACTCTGATTATTTAAACAAGCACATCCCTGTAACGTGTATCGGCTCCATGCAGTGTTTAAATACCTGCAGCGTGTATAAGAAAGCAGTGAAATGTGTCTTTACTGAAACACGACGTCCAGTGTTTACATCGTGACGTTAACGTGCACGTCGGAGGGTCGTGTCTTCTCCCAAACAGCCCTAACAAAGCGGGCTGGAAGAGAGGAGTCGTACCTGCCAGCTCGTCCGGTTCCAGGCCGGTTTCCGTGTCGATCCCGCAGACGGCGAAGTAGTGGGCGAAGCGGCAGGGCGCCGCGCCGGACGCCGCCGAGCTCACACTCATCTCCGGCTTCGGTGTGCAGCGGCCGCCCGCTCCTAGTCCTCCAAGCGACACATCTCCAGAGACGGGACAACAGAAAGGGAGGGAAGAGGGGGGCTGGGGGGTACAATCCCGGCTCTTCGGCGTCGGTCCCCGGATGTAGATGAGTGAGATTAGCGGTGTAACCAAGTTTAAATCCGACAGTGAAGCGTTTCCAGCGGAGCTTTTCTGCTGGTCGACCGGACGGGAGTCCCGGTGTGTGTGTGTGTGTGTCTCCGCCTCCGTGGAGCTCGAGCCAGGAGGGCGGGATATTCAAATATAGCCCCCCCTAATTCAGCCCTTTGCAGCTATAGAAGTCAAAGTGGGTCAATAACATTCAGTCACGTGCGAATTTTACGTCACCGAACGCAGATTCGCACAAATTATTTAAAGAGGAGAAGGCGCTGATTTTGTTTGCAGCCTACTTACCGGATTTATGGTATAATAACCTTTATTTTATTATTATTTTTAACAAACTTTATTTACTAATTCCACAGCAGTTAGACATGTACTCCACATACAATTGACTTTTGACAATACATTGAGAAAAAGTAAATCTTTATCCCAAGTAAATCTGGGGATAAAAAGGGACGTCACTAGGATTTCAAGACGAGGGGGGCTGAGCCCCCAGGAGAAGCATCTTTTTAGTACTGTGTTAGAACTGATAGCGTATCTAATTCCTCTCTCCATTAGATATGCTGCAGGTCTATGAATGTACTTTAATTACACAGTTACTGTCCTGTAGATTGGTTCAATTACTGTGATTCTGCTCAGTCATGTTTCTGTCAAAATATACAGTAGAATAAACCAAGACTGGGTTTAAAGGTCACAGTGAAATCTGACCACATAAATATGAACTTTACCCAAATAACTGTATTTTGTATGTATTTATTCTGTATTTATTCCAGCAAAAATGAGGATACAGTGTCTGTAAAAAAAAAATAATAATAATAAGACAAATAGGTGTAACAGAAATGCTTCTTTCGAAAGTATATTCTTTCTACAGACTATCATGCTATAATCCTAAAACTCTATGTTTACCTATTCATCACTATGAGATTATTCTGAAAATAAAGACTTATGATTTAAGACTAGCTTTAAGTTGGAGTATCAAGTAACAAGTTTTGTATCCAATTTAAGCTAACTCCACCCGGGTTGGGAACTGGTAGCTTGCTAGCCTGCTAGCTGGACGTCCCCGGACCGATGTCTCGGTATTGCTATCACCAACATAATGGTATAAAAATGCATTACACGTCTCTTAGCTTTCGAAGATAGCAATGTTGATATTGTTAGCAACATAGTGTTACCTGAATGCTGTGAACTCGTAGGCTCAGGTGTAGCATTTAGGGGTGTGGTCCTGGTCAAGACAATCTCCTGAACTCCAAACTGAATGTCAGAATAGGAAAGATCCTCCTCTGCCAGGTCCTTTGTTGCCCTCCTTAGCCTCCCTCCGGTCACTCGTGCATCCCTCAAGAGGCGTGTGGTTGACTACCCCAGAAACCCTCGGCATCCGACCTCCACTGGGTAGATGCCTTGGAAGATAGCCTTCCAGCCAGCCTCCCAGCAGTCAGCAGCCAGCTCTGAGTACTTTGCCTTCTTGCATTTGAAGGCGGTCTCAATCCCCTCCTCCAGTGGCACTGTGACCTCGATGAGGTGCACAGATCTTGCCTTACTTGACGACACAACTATGTCTGGCCGGAGAGATGTGGTGGTGATCTCCGTGGGGAACTGGAGCCTGTCGAGTTCAACCCTCATGTTCCACTCCTGGTCGGGGGAGAAGGGCCTTGATACTTCTCTTGGCCTGATGCTTCTCTTTACCCCTCCTTCTGAGACAAAGCTGGTGTAGTCCTCTGCTGATGGTTGTTCTTTGCTACCCTGTCGACAAGCCTCCAGCACTTCGGCTAGCTTTCTCAGTACCTGTTCGTGGCGCCAACTGTAGCACCCCTGAGAAAGCGTGATCTTGCATCCTGATAAGATGTGCTTGAGAGTTGTGTTTGGGGCATTGCAGAGTGAGCAGCATTTTTCATTCACAAACCACTGGTGAAGGTTCCGAGGACAGGGAAGCGTGTCGTAGGTTGAGTGAATGAGGAAGCTGAGTCTTGCCTTCCTTCCCAGGTTGTCCAGATTCCTTGTCGAAGATCAACTTTGACTCAAATAACCATGCGTTACAACAGAGGTATGCAGCAAACCATTTGTGAAGCCACAACATTCACAAGCTTGAGGCGGATGGGCTACACCAGCAGAAGACCCCACCTGGTACCACTCATCGTCCACGACAAATAGGAAAATTAGGTTAAAATTTGCACAAGCTCACCAAAATTGGACAGTTGAACACTAGAAAAATGTTGCCTGGTCTGATAAGTCTCCATTCTGTTGAGACATTATGATGGTAGAGTCAGAATTTGGCGTAAACAGAATGAGAACATGGATCCGTCATTCCTTGTTACCACTGTGCAGGCTGGTGGTGGTGCAATGGTGTGGGGAATTTTTTCTTGGCACACTTTAGGCCCCTGAGTACCTATTGGGCATGGTTTGAATGCCACAGCCTACCTGAGCATCGTTTCTGACCATTTCCATCCCTGTATCACCACCCATCCTCTGATGGCTACTTCCAGCAGGATAATGCACCATGTCACGAAGCTCCAATCATTTCAAATTGGTTTCTTGAACATGACAATGAGTTCATTGTACTAAAATGGCCTCCACAGTCACCAGATCTCAACCTAATAGAACATCTTTGGGATGTGGTGGAACGCAGCTTTGTGCCCATGCACCCCACAAATCTTCTTCAACTGCAAGATGCTATCCTACCAATATTGGCCAACATCTCTAAAGAATGCTTCCAGCACGTTGTTGAATCCATGCAAGGAAGAATTAAGGCAGTTTTGAAGGCCAAAAGTGGTCAAACATGGTATTCGTATGGTGTTCCTAATAATACTTTAGGTGAGTATATGTTTCTCTTTACAAACAATCAGGACAACGATAAGTGTCCAATATGTACCCTACCTTTTCCATTTTAGTGTCACCAATGCTGTCATGTTTTTGCCCTGTTGTGGTTTGCCCTTCAGGGCAACCGTAGTATCTACTGGTGATAAAATGATATGTCAGCTATCAATGATTAACTTAAATGATGAGAAGTGAAACTTGAATGTGACTCAACGTACTTGAAGTGAGACGCCATTCCAGGTTGAAGGACGTCGCCTACAAACACGGTTCATTAGGATTGTGATCAGTAAAAGGACACGGCTTTGGTGAGTCTTGTTATTAAAGGATCGTTCACACCAGAGGAAATGGCCGAGAGAGATCTTTTTGAACGTTACCTTACCTGCTACGTGTGTTCAGAGACTTTCAGAGATCCTGTGTCTCTGACCTGCAACCACAGCTTCTGCTCAAGCTGCCTGGAACAATTCTGGGAAAAGACGAACAACAAAAAATGTCCCGTTTGTAAAAGAAAATCCTCCAAAGGACATCCGCTGGTGAACTTCACCCTAAAGGGACTGGCTGACTCCTTTGCCGAGAGACAGAGAACTGGATCACCTAAGACAGAAAAGGGAGAGAAGAAGGTGGAGGGGGTGTGTAGTAAACATTCAGAAGAGTCTAAACTGTTCTGTGAGGATGAAGATCGAGTTGTGTGTACTGTCTGTGAGTCTTCTCTCCACCAGGATCACAAGGTATTTCCTATAGAACAAGCAGTCAGAGACCTGAAGGACCGGATGAGATCCGACTTGGAGTCTCTGCAGGACAAGAGGGTCAAACACAAACAAGTGGAGGAAACATACAGTGGAATGATTCAACACTCCAAGAGTCAGCTGTCGTCCACAGAGAGACGAATCAGAGCAGAGTTCAACAAGCTGCACCAGTTCCTGCAAGAGGAAGAGGAGTCCAGACTGGCAGCTCTGAGGGAGGAAGAGGAGCAGAAGGGGAAGAGGATCAGCAGAGAGATGAAGGTGATCCAGGATCAGATCTCCTCTCTGTCAGAAAGTATCTCTGCTGTTGAAGAAGACCTGCAGAAAGACAACATGCCATTCCTCAGCAGTTATAAATCCACTCAGACCAGAACCAGAGTCCAGACCTCACTGTCAGATCCACAGCTGGTCTCAGGGGCACTGATAGATACGGCCAAGCATCTGGGCAACCTGTCCTTCAGGGTCTGGGAGAAGATGAAGGACATGGTTCACTTCAGTCCTGTCATTCTGGACCCAAACACTGCAAACTCCATTCTCCATCTGTCTGATGATCTGACCAGGGTGAGACGGGGAGACTTAGACCTGCAGGTTCCTGACAATCCAGAGAGAAGCACTAACTATCCCGTCATTCTGGGTTCTGAGGGCTTCAGCTCAGGCAAACACAGCTGGGAGGTGGAAGTGGGAGACCTTCCAGACTGGTCGATAGGTTTGGCAAAAGAGTCATATGACAGGAAGGAAAAGAGATTTGTTTCATCAAAATATGGAATCTGGCGTTTATTATATAAGAATGGAGAATACTTTTATGGCAGTGGTGGGACTGTCAGAGTGAAGAAGAGTCTCCAGAGGATCAGAGTCCAGCTGGACTATGATGGGGGGAAGGTGTCTTTCTACAACCCTGAAGACATGACTCATATCTGCACTTACAGAGACACTTTCACTGAGAAACTCTTCCCCAGGTTTGGTATCGGACGAGCTAGTGATGCTAAAACTATTGATATCAAAATGTGTGAAAGTGAGGTTTCTGTGATGTTCAGGGAGGGAGGTGAGCTCTCAGCGAATCATTAGGATTTCATAAAGATCAGTGTTTCATTTGAATGATGATTTACTATTCAGAAACACTGAATGTTGATGCAAGAATCTCCCTGTTATCTCTGTGTGACTGTTGATTGTCAGACATATTCTATATATCACTTTAGTTTCAGGCATACAAACGTACTCCTTATTTGTGTTTTCTTTGACTGTAGAACATCCTGTAGTGTGGCGTCGTTATAAAATATGTATGTGTACTTAAAAGAATTATGCACTGTGGCTTTTATTGTGTCTCATTGCAATTGTTGTGAATCAAAGTGATATGAAGAAGAAGGTATTAAACTCTGGGTTTCTGCAGGCCTGAAGGCCCAGAAAATCTATACAAGGAGATGTGTGTCATGTCAACAGAAGGATGCTTGCTCAAATGCTTAACTAGTTTTTGTGTGATGTTCGGGCAGTTAACTACCTTGTGTGGTCTGTGGAGTCTAAGCGAGTGTGCCCTGCTTTGCAAAGTAGATTTGTACCTGTATATTTTTGCTATCCAGTTCTTATTAAATACTTTATTCTTTAACTATCAGAATCCGGCTATGTTGTTGACGGAGATCCTTCTCTTATAAGTTGACATTGCTTGATAATAGTTGTCTTCCGTGTATAAATCCACATAAGAGCAGCCCATATGTGCAAGAAAATTGTAAAATGTCCATGAAATTCATGTAAAGATTGTGTGGATTAGTACCGCAATTTAATATTGTTTCTATTGTCATTTAATCGGTTGATGGTTTTAGTCAATGTATCAGAAAATTGGGGGAAAATACAAAACAAGAAAACCTTGAATTTGAGTCATTTTGTGATTTTTAAAATACATTATTGTTACATTTAATAATTGTTCATGTTGGCACTGATATGTTTGAGAAAGTATAGCTGAAGGTTAACTAAACAACTTCACAGATATTCCACGTCTGAGGTAGTCTCATTTTACAAACATATGTATTCAAACCGTGGTTCAAATTACAGAGGAGCTAAGCCCAGAGCCCATGAGATGTTTAGGGGGAGCTCTAAAGAAATGGTCCACTTTTAGGTTGGATTGAATTTTCCGAATATTCAGGTTCACAAAATAAAAAATGTAGAATAGTCAAGGCCCAGAAACGATGGAGGTTACCACAAGGCACCAGGAAGTACAGACATCGGACCTGTATCACAACCATCTCTGATGGCTACTCCAGAGGATAATGCACATGTCACGAACTCAATCATTCAAGATTGGTTCTTGAACATGACAATGAGTCATGTACTAAAATGCCTCCACAGTCACCAGATCTCAACCTAAAGAACATCTTTGGGATGTGGTCTGAACGCACTTATGTGGCCCATGCACCAAAATCTTCTTACTGCAAGATGCTATCTACCAATATTGGCCAACATCATCTAAATGAATGATTTCCAGCATCTGTTGTTGAATCACATGCATTGGCATGGGGATTATTTGCAGTTTTGAAGGTCTTCAACCATGTGGTTAAACATGTATTCGTATGAATGTTCCTCATTTATACTTTTGGTGAGTATATGTTTCTCTTGTACAACTATCAGACAACGATACATGTACCATATCATTACCTACCTTTTCAAGTAAATACTCTGAGTGTCACTTCAATGCTGTCAAAGTTTTGCCCTGTGAAATCTGATAGTTTGCCCTTCAGGCAACCGTAGTATCTGCTGGTGATAGAAATGATACCGTCAGCTATCATGATTAACTTTAAATGATGACAAGTGAAAGTGAAAGGTGACTCGACGTACTTGAAGTGAGACGCCATTCCAGGTTGAAGGACTTCGCCTACAAACACGGTTCATTAGGATTGTGATCAGTAAAAGGACACGGCTTTGGTGAGTCTTGTTATTAAAGGATCGTTCACACCAGAAGAAATGGCCGAGAGAGATCTTTTTGAAAGTTTCCTGACCTGCTTCGTGTGTTCAGAGACTTTCAGAGATCCTGTGTCTCTGAGCTGCAACCACAGCTTCTGTTCAAGCTGCCTGGAACAATTCTGGGAAAAGGCGAACAACAAAAAACTGTCCCGTTTGTAAAAGAAAATCCTCCAAAGAATTTATGAGTGAACTTCACCCTGAAGGGACTGGCTGACTCCTTTGCCGAGAGACAAAAAACTGGATCACCTAAGACAGAAAAGGGAGAGGAGAAGGTGGAGGGGTGTGTAGTAAACATTCAGAAGAGTCTAAACTGTTCTGTGAGGAAGAAGATCGAGTTGTGTGTCCTGTCTGTGAGTTTTCTCTCCACCAGGATCACAAGGTGGTTTCCTATAGAACAAGCAGTCAGAGACCTGAAGGACCGGATGAGATCCGACTTGGAGTCTCTGCAGGACAAGAGGGTCAAACACAAACAAGTGGAGGAAACATACGAGTGGAATGATTCAACACTCCAAGAGTCAGCTGTTGTCCTCAGAGAGACAGAATCCGAGCAGAGTTCAACAAGCTGCACCAGTTCCTGAAAGAGGAAGAGGAGTCCAGACTGGCAGCTCTGAGGGAGGAAGAGGAGCAGAAGGGGAAGAGGATCAGCAGAGAGATGAAGGTGATCCAGGATCAGATCTCCTCTCTGTCAGAACAGTATCTCTGCTGTTGAAAGAAGACCTGCAGAAAGACAACATGCCATTCCTCAGCAGTTATAAATCCACTCAGACCAGAACCAGAGTCCAGACCTCACTGTCAGATCCACAGCCGGTCTCATGGGCGCTGATAGATACGGCCAAGCATCTGGGCAACCTGTCCTTCAGGGTCTGGAAGAAGATGAAGGACGTGGTTCACTTCAGTCCTGTCATTCTGGACCCAAACACTGCAAACTCCATTCTCCATCTGTCTGATGATCTGACCAGGGTGAGACGGGGAGACTCAGACCTGCAGGTTCCTGACAATCCAGAGAGAAGCACCTAACTATCCCGTCATTCTGGGTTCTGAGGGCTTCAGCTCAGGCAAACACAGCTGGGAGGTGGAAGTAGGAGACCTTCTGGACTGGTCGGTAGGTTTGGCAAAAGAGTCATATGACAGGAAGGAAAAGAGATTTGTTTCATCAAAATATGGAATCTGGCGTTTATTATATAAGAATGGAGAAATACTTTTATGGCAAGTGGTGGGACTGTCAGTGTGAAGAAGAGTCTCCAGAGGATTAGAGTCCAGCTGGACTATGATGGGGGGAAGGTGTCTTTCTACAACCCTGAAGACATGACTCACATCTGCACTTGCAGAGACACTTTCACTGAGAAACTCTTCCCCAGGTTCGGAATCGGACGAGCTAGTGATGCTAGACCTGCTGATATCAAAATGTGTGAAAGTGAGGTTTCTGTGATGTTCAGGGAGGGAGGTGAGCTCTCAGCGAATCATTAGGATTTCATAAAGATCAGTGTTTCATTTGAATGATGATTTACTATTCAGAAACACTGAATGTTGATGCAAGAATCTCCCTGTTATCTCTGTGTGACTGTTGATTGTCAGACATATTCTATATATCACTTTAGTTTCAGGCATACAAACGTACTCCTTATTTGTGTTTTCTTTGACTGTAGAACATCCTGTAGTGTGGCGTCGTTATAAAATATGTATGTGTACTTAAAAGAATTATGCACTGTGGCTTTTATTGTGTCTCATTGCAATTGTTGTGAATCAAAGTGATATGAAGAAGAAGGTATTAAACTCTGGGTTTCTGCAGGCCTGAAGGCCCAGAAAATCTATACAAGGAGATGTGTGTCATGTCAACAGAAGGATGCTTGCTCAAATGCTTAACTAGTTTTTGTGTGATGTTCGGGCAGTTAACTACCTTGTGTGGTCTGTGGAGTCTAAGCGAGTGTGCCCTGCTTTGCAAAGTAGATTTGTACCTGTATATTTTTGCTATCCAGTTCTTATTAAATACTTTATTCTTTAACTATCAGAATTCGGCTATGTTGTTGACGGAGATCCTTCTCTTATAAGTTGACATTGCTTGATAATAGTTGTCTTCCGTGTATAAATCCACATAAGAGCAGCCCATATGTGCAAGAAAATTGTAAAATGTCCATGAAATTCATGTAAAGATTGTGTGGATTAGTACCGCAATTTAATATTGTTTCTATTGTCATTTAATCGGTTGATGGTTTTAGTCAATGTATCAGAAAATTGGGGGAAAATACAAAACAAGAAAACCTTGAATTTGAGTCATTTTGTGATTTTTAAAATACATTATTGTTACATTTAATAATTGTTCATGTTGGCACTGATATGTTTGAGAAAGTATAGCTGAAGGTTAACTAAACAACTTCACAGATATTCCACGTCTGAGGTAGTCTCATTTTACAAACATATGTATTCAAACCGTGGTTCAAATTACAGAGGAGCTAAGCCCAGAGCCCATGAGATGTTTAGGGGGAGCTCTAAAGAAATGGTCCACTTTTAGGTTGGATTGAATTTTCCGAATATTCAGGTTCACAAAATAAAAAAGTAGAATAGTCAAGAGCCCAGAAACGAGAGGTTACCACAAGGACCAGGAAGTACAGAACGGAAATCAAAAACACAAGAGATAACACAACAAAATAAGAGGGAAAATCATAAGACCAAAACCCCATATCATGACTGAACAGGGTCGGGTCTGAAGCACAGGGGCTTTTTGTGGTTTAAAAGGAAATCATTAAATGATGATTTAATCTGTGTAACACATGCATTGGCATGGGGATTATTTGTGTTTCTGTCTTCAACCATTTGTTGACAATTTCAAAGAATTTCCTCATTTATCTTTTGTTTTGTTTTTGTACACTTACAAATACATTACTTCTTTCTTTCAAGTAAATACTCTGAGGCACTTCATGTGCAAAGTTGCTGTGAAATCTGATAGTGAATCAAACAGCAACACCTGCTGGTGATAGAATGAACCGTCAGCTTGTTTACTTTAAATGATGACAAGTGAAAGTAAAAGGTGACTCGACATACTTGAAGTGAGACGCCATTCCACGCTGAAGGACTTCGCCTACAAACACGGTTCATTAGGATTGTGATCAGTAAAAGGACACGGCTTTGGTGAGTCTTGTTATTAAAGGATCGTTCACACCAGAAGAAATGGCCGAGAGAGATCTTGAAAGTTTCCTGACCTGCTTCGTGTGTTCAGAGACTTTCAGAGATCCTGTGTCTCTGAGCTGCAACCACAGCTTCTGTTCAAGCTGCCTGGAACAATTCTGGGAAAAGGCGAACAACAAAAACTGTCCCGTTTGTAAAAGAAAATCCTCCAAAGAATTTATAGTGAACTTCACCCTGAAGGGACTGGCTGACTCCTTTGCCGAGAGACAAAAAACTGGATCACCTAAGACAGAAAAGGGAGAGGAGAAGGTGGAGGGGGTGTGTAGTAAACATTCAGAAGAGTCTAAATTATTCTGTGAGGAAGAAGATCGAGTTGTGTGTCCTGTCTGTGAGTTTTCTCTCCACCCGGATCACAAGGTGGTTCCTATAGAACAAGCAGTCAGAGACCTGAAGGACCGGATGAGATCCGACTTGGAGTCTCTGCAGGACAAGAGGGTCAAACACAAACAAGTGGAGGAAACATACGATGGAATGATTCAACACTCCAAGAGTCAGCTGTTGTCCTCAGAGAGACAGATCCGAGCAGAGTTCAACAAGCTGCACCAGTTCCTGAAAGAGGAAGAGGAGTCCAGACTGGCAGCTCTGAGGGAGGAAGAGGAGCAGAAGGGGAAGAGGATCAGCAGAGAGATGAAGGTGATCCAGGATCAGATCTCCTCTCTGTCAGACAGTATCTCTGCTGTTGAAAAAGACCTGCAGAAAGACAACATGCCATTCCTCAGCAGTTATAAATCCACTCAGACCAGAACAAGAGTCCAGACCTCACTGTCAGATCCACAGCCGGTCTCATGGGCGCTGATAGATACGGCCAAGCATCTGGGCAACCTGTCCTTCAGGGTCTGGAAGAAGATGAAGGACGTGGTTCACTTCAGTCCTGTCATTCTGGACCCAAACACTGCAAACTCCATTCTCCATCTGTCTGATGATCTGACCAGGGTGAGACGGGGAGACTCAGACCTGCAGGTTCCTGACAATCCAGAGAGAAGCACCAACTATCCCGTCATTCTGGGTTCTGAGGGCTTCAGCTCAGGCAAACACAGCTGGGAGGTGGAAGTAGGAGACCTTCTGGACTGGTCGGTAGGTTTGGCAAAAGAGTCACATGACAGGAAGGAAAAGAGATTTGTTTCATCAAAATATGGAATCTGGCGTTTATTATATAAGAATGGAAAATACTTTTATGGCAATGGTGAGACTGTCAGTGTGAAGAAGAGTCTCCAGAGGATTAGAGTCCAGCTGGACTATGATGGGGGGAAGGTGTCTTTCTACAACCCTGAAGACATGACTCACATCTGCACTTGCAGAGACACTTTCACTGAGAAACTCTTCCCCAGGTTCGGAATCGGACGAGCTAGTGATGCTAGACCTGCTGATATCAAAATGTGTGAAAGTGAGGTTTCTCTGATGTTCAGGGAGGGAGGTGAGCTCTCAGCGAATCATTAGGATTTCATAAATGATGATTTACTATTCAGAAACACTGAATGTTGGTGTAAGAACCCCCCCCCCCCCCCCTTATCTCTCTACCAAGTGTGACTGTTGATTGTCATTTGTGTTTTCTTTGACTGTAGAAAATCCTGCAGAAATTGCATGATATTTCTCTTCTGGGTATAAATTTACATGAGAGCAGCCCAAATCTGCAAAAACACTGTAACATGTCCATGAAATTCCCGTAAAGATTGTGGATTAGTGCTGCAACTAAAGATTGTTTCTGTGTGATAAAATAGAAAATAAAAACAAATGAAATTGAAAGCCCAATGCATATGAATGGACTTCATTTGACTGAGCAAGTATGACGCTGTGGATATTTGATACGCTCTTTTTGATGAAGAAGAAAGAAAGTGCGCACATTTACATATCCAGTCAAGCTTTTAAATGCAAAAAAGGTTGTAGTATATGTTGAAACACAGGCATCACCGAGAATGAATATCAACTGTTAATGCAATATTTAGTGCAAGGTCTCCCTCTAGTGGTGCAGTAGAAAGGCATACAAGACACTGCAACGGACCCATTTAAGACATTTATGAATTTTCACATTTTAAAAATTGATACAACATTGCCCATAAGAATAGAGCAATCAGAACTGGGCATCAAGAAAAAACAAAGCATATACTTTATATATAATATTTAAAGTTTAGAAGGCATACAGAGCAAAAAACAACTTAATGCTAAATGTAAATTATTTTTGACATAGCTGGTAAAAAGAACACGTAATATATTCAAGAACAATGCCATTAACACAAACAGCATATAAATATTTACAGTATGCACACACACACACACGCGCACACAAACTTAACATGCAGAAAATGCTTTGGAAAATCAAAAAGGTCAAGTCAACAGTAACCGCTGTCCCAACTTGACTCAGATTCGAAGATGATGGGCGGGGATCTGCACCTCTTGCCCTTCCTGTTGGAACCTACAATGATGGATAACGACAAAGTTTACACCTGTATCTCAGAAAAACACAAATCCTGATGATTGCATTGTGAATTGATTGGCGATGAGGGAGTCTGATCATGCATTCGAGTCAACCGTATTAGGCAAGATGTTAATTGTCACCTTTTGTTGACTTCTCCGACCACTTGTAACCTTCACCCACAGAGTTCCCTGTAGCAAGAATAAAAAGGTTCACATGCATTCTAATTAGACACATTCAAATGTTCTTGTTTGAATTCAAATTAAGTTAAGAAGCTTCATAAGAACCTACTTTTTTGTTTGGGGGCATCGCGGTTTATGGCCTTTGTCCACTGTTTGGCATCAATCATGGTCTTCTTCATCAGGCGGGTTGCAGGTTCGTGGGAGTTGTGCCTCTGCCTCGGTTGCCTGTCATGGTGACCAGGACCAGGACCTGGTTTAGCCTCCCTACATGAATCATTTGTGGCTTTCAAGTCCTCCTGGCTTGTTTTTCTGTCTCTCCTGGTTGGAACAAAAGTATTCTTCCAGTTTTCACGGAGTCTTGTCAATGCTGATGATTGCATGGTTGCAGATGATGCTGGGCTTTTTGTGGGGGGATGGGTTAATGGCGAGGGGTTGTCGTAAGAGTGAGACCGCTGCAGTTTGAATGAAGACAAATGTTGTCTGGGAGTAGATGAAGGAAGACTAGTGGAGGCGGAGTTTTCTCCAGACGGAGACAAACGTTTTGAGGAGGCTGAGTTTTGTCTGGATTCAGAGAGTTGTCCACTTGTGGAGGTCAAGCTACCAGAGGTGGTGGGTGGGCCTTCCTGGCATGGTAAGGAACGTTTTCTTGAAAACATTGTAGGTTTTGCTACATTGGCCTTAAGGTTATTCTTTGTTGCATGGGGTGTTTCATTTGTTGGTTTTGGAGAGAGCAGAAATCTTACTTTTTTATTTGCGTGCAAATGTGCTTTACTCCTTACACAGGAATCTTTCTTTTTGCTGGATGCTGTAGAGGTCTTTGGAGACCGGGTCTTGTCATTACCCTGCCTGTGGACTCCAGATTCTTTTAAAAGTATCAAGGAGTCACTGGGTTGAAAGGGTTTAACAACAACAAAACGAGGAATCACTGCCTCACTGTCCATGGACTGGGACCGCTTCCCGGGCGAGTCTTCGGATGAAATTCGGTTTTGTTGAGGCTTTGCTTTGGCAGTGCCCCAAAGACTGTTTTCAGTTGATCTGTTTTTAGCAGCAAATAAATCATCACCACTCTGCTCAGATTCCGATGAGAGCATTCCTTTTGCGTTGGCCATTTGGTGGACATAGCCTTTTTTAACCACTATGTCAGACTCCTGTAGGAATCCTTTTCTTTTCAATATCGTTTGTCGGTTGGCCTTGTGTTGAACACGGTCAGAGCCACTTGTAGTTTTGATCAGCTGTTCACTCTTCTTTACACTTTGTGACGGGTCAGAGCACTCGTCCTGCACCACTTCTCTAAGCGGTGTGCCTTTACCTTTAGACTGGTGTGGCAGCAGTGATAAGTCTCTGGAAGATAGTTCAGTTCCTTTGAGCTTTTCTTTCACAGTTCCATGATCACCATCATCAGATATAGGGTCAACACATGAGGCGTCGCCATCATCTGACCCTGAAGAGAAAGATCTCTTCCTGCTCTGCGTCTTGTAGTTTGGGCCATCATCATCATCCTCAGAGTTGGAGTTAATGATTATCACAGCCTCTTTTTCTGAAGTCACTGCTCCATGTTTGGATTGGTGCTGGGGTGCTGGTGAGACTGCAGATGAGAGTTCGTTACTTTGAAACTTCTCTTTTACACTTTCGGGCAAATGTCTCTTTTGGTGACTACATGAGGCGTCGCCACTGTCCTCCAAGTCTGATGAGTATAATCTTTTTCTGGGCTCTCTCTTCCTTTTTTTGCATTTTTGGTCACTTTCATCCTCCGTGTCAGAATCAATGATTACAATATCATCCCTTTTTGCAATCTCTAATGGTCTAATGGTCTCAAGTTGAATGTGCTTAGAGCAGCCGGCTTTGGGTTCAAGCAGCCGACCAGGTTTTTGCGCACAGCGCAGCTTGTCCTCACTCCTGGTTTGACCTCTTTGAGTATCTGTAACCTCATTGCCTTCACTGTCTTCTTCAGTGGAAGAAACATCCGTCTCTGAGGGCAAACACGCTGACCTCTTCTTCAACCTCTTTCTGGACGCCGAGTAATCACAACTGTTTTCAGTTCTACAGCTTTCTAATGATCCTCTCCTGTTCTTGGGTGTCTGTGATTCTACCTCAGAGTCAACTTCATGTTCAGGTGTGCTCATGCCTAAGGCCACCTCAAATACATTCTCACATTGCACAGCCTGTAGAAAGCACTCTTGGGTGTCAAACACCGGCACCGGGGGGAAAGCAGCAGCAAGTTTTGGAGGTGAGCAGCAGGATGTTGGACTTGTGTCCCGCCGGCTCTCTAGGTCTCCCGTTTCCCCGACTTCTGGCACATTCGTTTCTGGGCTGTCCTGGTTTTCATCTTCTGGTCCAAATGTAATACCCATCATGCTTATAGGTGTCACAGTGTCATAGCTCTCAGTGTCATATTTTGGACGCAACACATCTTCACAACCATCAGTTCCAACAAAACGTGAACAATGTTGTGCTAAATCAAGTGGTTCCGTCTTTGGTGAAACATTTGGAACCGGTTCCTCAACTGAAATTATTTCTGTCTTAAGAGCCTGACCCTGCACACGTCCATTGCTTCCACTGTCAAATGATGGTTGCCCATTGTTGGGTTCAGGTCCTTGAGCAGGTGAAGAAGTCATAGGGGAACTTACTCCCCTACGCTTTCTGTTTGGGAGTTCTGGGGCCAGCTGTAACCCCTCCTCATCTGAAATGTCTTCATACAGTGGACGTGCTTTGTTTTCAGGAAATGCCATACTTGGAGACTTTTGTGAATGCACAGAAGCCACATCCTCCCTTACACTGTCTGAACTAGTTTGGCTGCTCAGCCAGTCACTTTTTTTTATAGGAATTGATATTACATTATGAATCTGAATATTACTAACTGAAGAATGTAGTTTGGAATGTGTTTCACTGAAATATTTATTTTTCCAACCTGCATCTCGATTTTCAACGAGTGTTTCATGTCTTTTGTTTTCAGATACCGCTGAACTTGTGTTGGTCTGAAGATCCTCTGAGACATCAGTCATACCTTGGACACAATGCAACCCTTCTGCCTTTTTTAGAGCTTTCTCCCTCTCAGTCATGTGGTTGGGAGCCCAGGAAACTACAGGTACGTGTTCCGTTTCATCCAAATCCTTGTTGGTATTTAACCAAGGAGAGCTGTGGTCGAGCATTAAACGTGGTTGCTTCTCAGTCGGGTCATCCCAGGTCATTCCAGGCACTGCTGTGAGAACCCCTGGATTGTTATCTTCATTCTTTGTGCAAGCAGCAGCAACTCTCATCATAATTTGTGGATATTCTGTGGATACAAACAGATGAACGTTATCCATATTCCCATTCCAATATCGTTGCAGAATGACTTTAGAAATGTTTTCCGTCTCTGCAATGGTCTCTACTTTCTCCAGACTAGAAATGAGCTCCTTCAGTGCAGTTAATGAATAATGAACAGTGGCCATGCCATTCCGTATGTACTTATAACACCATTTACTATGGAAACTTTTATCATTGCTACCGACAAATGTTTTATCTCCACAATCTTCTAAATAGACAAGTTTGCGATCACTATTTGCAGGTCTAGTTACGTCTACGTGTTTTTTTAGTGCCAAATCAAAATCTACCGCTACACTCTTCTCTATGGATTTGTTTTTACGAGCATGGTTTGAATGTTCTTCAGCCGAGAATAGAATACCTGTTGAATGTCTCTCTGATTCAGATGTAAGACAATCATCAGTCTCTTTCAACGTGGGCGTTAACTCAGCATTTGCTTTGCTGCCCTTTGAATTGTCCCCTTCAAGTGCTAGTCCAACTGCAGCGGTGCATCCCTCGATCACGGCACAGTTGAGGCGCCACATCTCCACATCTCGTTCCTCAGAGGTTGTGGGGAGACGAGCAACACTGTCGACCTTTGGCTTGATGCATGTAGACTCCCTGTCCCACTCCCTATTTTTCGGAGTTAAAATAGTCTTAAAACACGAGAGCATTTTTGCAATAAAGTCATGTATTTCGGCATCTGTAGGTGCTTCCATTGTTCCAACCGCCAAGACTTTGTCTGTGGATGGCTGACTGTTGAGAGGGGTAGGAGTTCCTTCTGAATTATCTAAATGTGTTCTAGTCTGTCCACAGTTTCGAGCAACCAGTGAACCTTTGACCTGCTGACCTTTGCAGTTTCTTTCACCTGAAAAATGAGTCACAGTACTGACTTCTATCTTTGATTCCTGCTGTTTGCACAGAGTCACAGAGGGACACTTATCCTGTGCAGCGACTTCAAGTCCGTCTCCCTGAGGGGCAGAATTGTTGTTTTCTCTTGGGGCACCCTTCAAATATTGTCTTTGCGGCCCCCCTTTGGCTGTGCGGGCAACCAGATGGCTTCGCGCGTAGATCATCTTTGAAGTGATGACTGGACTTCACTTCAAGGGCCTAGCAAAAAAACAGAATGAAAATTAGTGGTTGATTAATATTACATTCGCTACAATATAAGCCCTTTCTAAGACGACAGAAATGCAACTACCCATAACCCCTCTTTTGGGTGAGTCCCTAAATGTGAGCGCTTCGCAGGAGGTTGTCCTAAATTTATGTTCCAGATGCTCTTGGGGGGAGCTAAAAGGGATTTTAACTCTGGTCTCTGGATTTACAGTACAAAGCTCCACTGACTGAGTTACACTTCCAGATTCAATCCGACACAGAAAGAAGGTTTCCAGGTTTAAATTACAGAAAACAAAAAACAAGGCTATACCCCACTCGGCAGGAATATGCAAACCTGGGCAAAATCCAAGAGAAACAAGTCAGTCATATTCCAATAATGGGCAAAAAATACCAAAAAAGTCCCAAAATATACAGTTCTACATCAAGAGAGGTAAATTCATCTTAGAACAAAGTAAACAGAGGACACCATCTGGTGACCTAAAGAAAAATTATCAATCCAGATCCTGATATACTACTCTTCAGTAGTGTCACATAGTTATTTTGAGTGAAAATAAAATGTTCTATAGTACAGGGGATGGTCCGTTTTTTTGCATTCTAACTTGAAACCTGCAACACTTAATATTGTGTGGCCTGTGGCTCCTCTCGCTCTGAATCTGGGTTATCTTTGACCAAGATATGTACTTTAACTCCCACATAAACAAACTTGTTTATGTGTGACGGGAATATCCTTTGAGAAACTTCAACACTCAAAAAGCGACATCCCAGCCAGCCTGGACCCTCACTGGTCTGCATACAAACCCAACAGACGATGCCGTCGTCCACACAGCCCTCACACATCTAGAAAACAATCGGAGGTGTGATTTCTGAGAGTTCACGCAGCTAATTGCCATTTATCCCTGCATATATGCAACCACACTCACCCTAGACAATGCCGAATTAACGTAACTGGATGAATGTGCATGAACCGCAGCCCTAAGAGAGAATTATCTGCTTGCCATTACACAATCAGATAAATGTACCGAACCATGACTCAAAAACAATATTATTCTATTCTGGCGATAGAGGATAATATTCCTTTCTTTTCAATACTGGTAAACAACTATCCTTACCTCAAGTTGATCTTTGGCTGCTCCTGACTGGATGCTACCCTCAAAGAAACCGAGAAATCCAGGCATCCAATTGGTCAATAGAACAAGCGGAACTAGTCATCATTTACTTCAAGCCTCAAAATGGAGGTCTGATATCATCACACATTAAAAAAAAAAAAATCACAATGACATCAGAGTTCTCATGGTGGATTTACTGTACAAAAGAAAAAAATACTGCACTTAACAGCTGGATTGAAAACCTTCCCAAAAGGATGCGATTCCCCCGAGCCCACCATAGGCTCACAAAAGGTGAAGCTTCCTTTTGTGTGGTTTTAGAGAAATTCTGCAACATACTGATGCTGCCAGCAATGAATTATCCAAGTTTATCCAAATGTAATTCTATTTTTTTTTAACTTCACAACCATTGTTTCATCCAGTTATAATTAATGATTAAGTCTTTGTGGTATGTGGGGGGGGGGCTTACATTTTGGATTGGATATGGGGGGGTAAGGCATCCAAAAAGGTTGAGAACCACCACATAGGTGCCACCAATGAACATGTTTATGAATATTAACCATTTCAGCCTGGAAAACCTAAGCCTACGTCTTCACACGCTGTCCTCGCGCACTGCAAGATGTCATTTGCACAAATGACCTTCCATAACTGTTAATCTGGCTTCTTTTCTTTACAGCAGGGGGGCTTGCGGAGCCCTTAAGGCCTGATTATGCTTCCGCGTAGTGATCACGCAACGGCAACGCAACGGCGACGCAGTTGCTTGGAGACCGTGATGGTTCTGCGTTGGGTTTACGTGTCGAAATGCAATTCAATGCCACACCGGTAGAGGGCGCTATGGTTTTTGTAAAGACTGACCGACCGACCGAGACTCTTGACGTATATCGTCGTAGCCTCGTTATGGCGTATTTGTTTACTTTCCGGCTTTAAACATCCACAATTTTTCAGAACCTGGTGTTTTATTTCTTTGTTCAAAAGCGACAAGGTGCAAACAATAAAACGAGGTGAAAACAATAAAAATAGCCTTTTAAAAGTTTAAATGGTGGTGTTTATGAATGGAAACCGGATAGCGGTCTCCAGCGGATGTAGTTAGCGGACCAATCACAGCCGATGCCGCTGCGTTGGTGTTGCGTTGGCGTTGCGTTGCCTCGACGCGCGTCGAGGATTTTTGGGAGGCACACGTCAGGCCCTTGCGTCGACGCAAGGGGGGTCCGCAAGGACGTAAGGGGTCCGCAAGCTCCCTTGCGTTGTGTCGACGCGGAAGCATAATCCAGCCTTTACGTCCTTGCCCAACGCAAGGGCCTGACGTGCACTTCCCAAAAATCCTAGACGTGCGTTGAGGCGACGCAACACCAACGCAGCGGCATTGGCTGTGATTGGTCCGCTAACTACATCCGCTGGAGACCGCTATCCGGTTTCCACTCATAAACACTGCCATTTCAATTTTTAAAAGGCTACTTTTATTGTTTTCACCTTGTTTTATTGTTTGCACCTTGTCGCTTTTGCACAAAGAAATAAAACACCAAGTTCTGAAAAATAGTGGACGTTTAAAGCCGGAAAGTAAACAAATAGGCTATAACGAGGCTAACGACGATATACGCCAAGAGTCTCGGTCGGTCGGTCGGTCAGTCTTTACAAAAAACATAGCGCCCTTTAGCGGTGTGGCATTGAATTGCATTTCGACACGTAAACCCAACGCAGAACCATCACGGTCTCCAAGCAACTGCGTGGCCGTTGCGTTATCACTACGCGGAAGCATAATCAGGGCTTTACATTTTACAATACAGCGCTGGACAAAACTCACCACGTCTCCGCATTGCTCTCCCGTTTCCAACGCAACTCACGGTAACCGGCAGAAGGCCCCGTGGCTGGCTCGTCATAGACGGGTCCGAAGGACACGAGTTTTTCTGGTGGGTCCCAGTTAAGTCCGAGTCCGAGTCCGAGTCCGAGTGTACTCCACACGTAAAAGTTTCCCGGCAGTGAGAGTTCGATTTCGAGAGGGAGGAGATCGACAGGTCGGTTTATATGACGTCTAACGTGACTTCTGATTGGTTAGGTACTAAAGTAGCGTTGCTAGGGGGACGGCACTATCTCCAAGGCACGTCAGACGTGACTTCTGATTGGTCAGGTTCCGACGTAGCGTCGCTCGAGGTAAGGGGCGTGATTTAGCAGCAGCTGGAGGAGAGCAGAGCAGTATTCATGTCCTCAAAGCCCCAATGCTGTAAAACTGCCCCAAAATAGGACACCAGAAGACGTAAACATAAATAATAAAATCACAGTTCATAGCGTTGTGACATGACATCATAAGAAACGTTAATAAATGAAACATAAAATCAGAGAAACAAGCTTTAGTACACTTGGCTTATTCATCAACCGGTTATTTTGCTTATTGAAGTTGTTTTAACTCAAACAAGTTAAGACATTATTTGACAAATGACGTCACAAGAGTCTGGAAGATGTTCCAATCAGGCTGTAAAAAAATAAAACACACTATAATGTTACATTATAAATTGTATTAATACAGTGAAGAATTACTACTACTGTCCCCCTTGCCACAGATGCATAAAGACCCCACCCCCCAACCCATTTGTGCAAAAGTGGGTGCAAATGGGTGTGGGGGGGGGGGTCTGGGGGCACGGGGAATTTGGTAGATGTTTTCCTGTGTTCTGGTACATTTGGTGGGTGGCCAGCTGGAGAATGGAAATACCTAAATTCGTCCAGATTCATAGCCATGTCCTGACTTGCAGGGCCTGCACTAGCGAACGGATGTAGCACTGGGTTTAGCTGCCCCCAAACCATAAACCTACTTTAAAGGCCTATATTTTGGATTCAAAGTGAAGTTGATTACAAACATCCAGGGCTCCACACAGACATCGTAACATAAGCTGAGTTTCCTGATTTAGAGGCCTTTTTTTTAATATATCACAAATCACATATCCTGAGATATTTATCTGAGGGGCCCCGTTCAGACATCATAACCCATTTTGTATGATTAAGGGACCCTTAAGAAATATCACCTACTGAATTTGATCAGAGGATAAATGATGTTTATGTCACCCGTTTTATTTATATGTAAAAGGTGAAGGAAATTCCTATTTCATCGTGTATTTCTGTTATGAGCAGGACTTATAAATGCCCATTCAGGGTGTCTTCAGATGTGTTCTCATTATACTGCAGTGCTTGATGTGTGGCAAATGGCTGAGCGGGGGCATCGCCCGACAAGCCCATTGTATTGAAGTGTCACTCGGCCACTGATGTAGGATAAGACAATAACCCTTTGATCAAACACGTCTGGAGCCACTTGGAATGGGGGCTGCAGGATGCCAGACCTGTATGTATATAACAACAAGCATTAAAGATCTTCAGAGGTTTGCATATTGTAGATATAAAAATTATTAGAAGGAATGATGACATCTGGAAATTGCATGTCTCATAAATATATGTGTTTCATAATCATGTATGTTTTTCATAATCATGTAGGTTTTTCATAATCATGTGTTCGATATTATAATCATGTAATGTGTTTGATATTAATCTATCCTATCATCCTCAGACAGCGGCAGAGCAAGAGAAAGCTACCATCAGTAAAGGAAATGCCATGAGACACTCAGTATGGACGCAGCTGGATAGAGGAAGTTCATGAACTTATACACTTTCCATGAACGTATTTAATCACAATAGAGGAACAAAAACAGCAGCAGCTTACACACACACATGTATTCAGTAAAAGTTTGAGGGATACCAGTCTGAGCCTGACAGGGGAGGACACATAATGTATGGTAGACGCGCATTAGTGTTTTCTTTGCAGGACCAGAGGATGAAGTCAGCGAGCAGGAAGAGGCCCCAACTCTCGGGACACTCCCTACGTTCATCATCTCAAAGACAAGAAGAGGAACCAGCCGGAGGAGGAGCAGCACCTCAAAAATACACATATGCATGCATAAGCACGACACATAGCCCTGCCTGCTTTGTAACATTATATATTCTGGAGCAGATAGCATAGACACCAGAACTTCACGCCTCTGGTACCGAGCACTGTGTTGCACACAGCAGCTCTTAGCTAGAGAAGAGAATTTCTCCAGACGTCTGTATCATCTGATGTTCATCTGCAAATAAATGCCAGCAGCAATGGCGCACTAAAGAACCAACGGCTTTGCTATGGCGTCATTTCAGTGCCAAAATCCGCGAGCATAAAAACCACATTCAGCGCGCATAAAGACCACTCTCTGCGCGCTCGCAGTCACTCTCTGCGCGCTCGCAGTCACTCTCTGCGCGCTCGCCGTCACTCTCTGCGCGCTCGCCGTCACTCTCTGCGCGCTCGCAGTCACTCTCTGCGCGCTCGCGGTCTCTGTGCACACGCTCGCTGTCACTCTCTGTGCCTTCTACGCGCTCGACTTTGCTGAGTTTTGGCACTCTGGGGGCGGGTATTGAATAGACGGCCCCGCAACCCCCCCTCCTTTCTGATTGGTCACTTTAAACGCCTACTGTCTCCAGGTCAGAGCACTATAACGGAAGGTTATGAGAATGTTATGTATTGGGTCAGCAATTTTTCGCATCAACTGTAAACGTAGCCACTGCTGTTATAGGCTAACATTGTATATCGGTTTGTTCCTCAACTTACCTCTTGTTTTTCTGACATCTCATCCGCAATCTCATCTCAATTCCGCCATCAAATGCTGCCGCCAACCGCAATGATGAACCGCCCTACTCTGCCTCGGATTGGCTCTGACAGGCGTTTAAAGTGACCAATCAGAAAGGAGGGGGGTTGCGGGGCCGTCTATTCAATGCCCGCCCCCAGAGTGCCAAAACTCAGCAAAGTCGAGCGCGTAGAAGGCACAGAGAGTGACAGCGAGCGTGTGCACAGAGACCGCGAGCGCGCAGAGAGTGACGGCGAGCGCGCAGAGAGTGACTGCGAGCGCGCAGAGAGTGGTCTTTATGCGCGCTGAATATGGTTTTTATGCTCGCGGATTTTGGCACTGAAATGACGCCATACTTTGCCGTCTCCGTGATCCTCCTGCAGAATCTGAATAACGCAATATAGACTCTGTGAGGTCCTTCTGATTGACTAACTTGTGAACAAAAATTCCTACAATATTATGTTGACTGGTATTTTATTGCCAAATTGTCCCCTGCACTAGACTAAAACTGATATTTCAGCTGCAACGACAAGACCCAGAGGAGGGGGCACTTGGACCCAGGCACAACCTGGCCAATCAAGGTGGAAGCACCTCAGCTGTGAAGTGGCTCGTCGAGCACAGGTGGGTCTGCGCCTGTGATGGTATGTAGAATGGTCGATGTGATCATTAGGGTAATGGGTAAATATTTTAACCCTGTTGGATTATCACAGATTGATTAAAAATGTGGGTCCGGCCAACGTGAGTCTCTGTGAGTCTTTGATGCAGGTGAACAGTCGGCGTGGGTCAAAATACCAAACAGGCTTGTTTATTATTATAATCAGGGTCACTAAAAATCAATCGTGCAGAAACACCAATCAGCAGGACAGAATCCCTGGAAATGATGACATCACCACAAGACAGGTCTCTCCTGATTGTCCAACTCCTGTTAATTCGAGACCATCATCATCATTCAACTAATACAGAAAATATAAAAGATACAATTGATACATTCAGTAAACAACTGGTATACTATAAATACAGGTAACAACTAAAACAGTGACTAGTGTCTCTCTATGGTGACAGTACAGAGTGATGGACACAATTTAAATAACGACATTTCATTTTGGACATTGAGCGTAGGTCTATTTTATTCATGTTACACTACTTTTGTGAATCTAAGACCTTGGTAAACCCATTTCAAACACCTTTAATGTGAAAATAAGCACATAAGAAGCAGTAGATGACGAGCTTCCCAAAAGCCCCGCCTCCTCTCTGGTGCAAATTTTCCCACGGTCAAACTCACGCAACTAACACATACCTTTACCAGACAGGTGAGCACACACACAAAAAGAAAAAGTTTACTCTTCAAACCTTTTTTTTTAAACCTTTCTTTCTCTTTCAAAATCTCCATCGCTCCGCTAAATCTACAGTTTTTTCTTCTCTCCAGTGGGTGGCGCTACAGTTAAAGGAACAAAGTAAAATAGTAAAATCAGCAATGCAACTTAACTAAAGTTATTTAATTTGCTTACCTCTTTTTATTTATTGACCAAGGTTACAATCACATGCTTATATCTGCAGACCTGCAGAGGTGTTGAACGTGAACTCCCCGGCCCTCCACTCCCACAGTTTTTTGCCATTCCATAACCCAGCAACCAATCATCTTTACAGAAAACTGGCTTCATCATAACATCCTAGAATCAAGCGACTACCGTTCCGACAGAAAACTTGGTGCTCAACATAGTCAGAACCGCTTCTTTCCTCAGGCTTCGAAAACTCCTAAATGTATCTTCTGCCCTGCATAACACAGTTTGTAAATTCTGATGTAGCAAATGTAGGACTAGACTGCATTTTTTTTGTGCAACCTGGTGCACGATGCCGATGAATCACCCTTACTTACCTGGTATGTCTAATTCACGGCTGTCTTTAAAAGACCTCTTACTTCACAGACCACCAACGATCCCGCTAAAGGTGGACATCATCGCATTGGGGTCAAGAACCTGTAAGATAAAGTCACAACAGTAGCAATTACAAGTCCACCAAAGAAATCCACTTGTGAGATTGTAAGTATAGTACAGGATTAATTCTTATAAAACTCACCCATTTAAATGATTGGGGGCGTGGCCGCTCCAAACAGTTCAAGCCGCGCACACCAATGATGTTTTTTTTTGTGACATGTTACAATATACTGGTATGCATAATTAAAAATGGAAATCAATCGTTTGTGCAATATATATTGAAATGCCAGAAGTTGTTTAATGGAAGGCACAAGAGAGAAACTGCATTGGATCCATTTAAGACTTAGAACTGAGAAAGTTTTTTTAAGGACAAAAATGTCTTACAAACCTATACATATAAAAGTAAAAATCTTCTATCCATCTTAAAAGTTTGCAGTTTTGATGGCATTTACGAGAGAAACATTGGACAACTTAATGCTGAATGTAAGTACATTTTGAGGTAGCTGGTACAAATAACACTTGATGCCGAAAAATTCAAGAATAATGCCATTAAAACAAACAGCTGCTATAATATATGTACATGTTTCTGATACACAAACACAAAAGGTCAAGTCAATGGTAATGGTTGTCCCATTGGGAATCGGATTCAAAGATGATGGGCGGGGATCTGCACCTCTTGCCCTTCCTGCTGGAACCTACAATGACAGATAACAGGTAAAGAAAATAAAACCACCTGGATGTCAGAAAAACAAACACGTCCTGATGAAATTGCATTGTGCATTGATTGGCAATGAAAGGATTCTTTTCATGCATGGAGGAAACCATATTTTGTCACCTTTTGCTGACTTCTCTGACCACTTGTAACCTTCACCCACAGAGTTTCCTATGGCAAGAATAAAGGTTCACATGCATTCTAATTAGACACATTCAAATTTACTTGGTTCAACCATTATATTAATTTATTAAGGGCAATTCAAATGGATTCAAGAGACACACTTTTTTCTTTGGGGGCATCCCGGTTTATGGCCTTTGTCCACTGTTTGGCATCATCCATGGTCTTCTTCATCAGGCGGGTTACAGGTTCGTGGGAGTTGTGCCTCTGCCTTGGTGCCCTGTCACGGTGACCAGGACCAGGACCTGGTCTAGCCTCCCTGTATGAATCATTTGTGGCTCTCGAGTCCTCCCGGCTTGTTTTTCTGTCTCTCCTGGTTGGAACAAAAGTATTCTTCCAGTTTTCACGGAGTCTTGTCGATAATGGTGATTGCGTGGTTGCAGATGATGCTGGGCTTTTTGTGGGGGGATGGGTTAATGGCGAGGGGTTGTCGTAAGAGTGAGACCGCTGCAGTTTGGATGAAGACAAATGTTGTCTGGGAGTAGATGAAGGAAGACTAGTGGAGGCGGAGCTTTCTCCAGACAGAGACAAACGTTTTGAGGAGGCTGAGTTTTGTCTGGATTCAGAGAGTTGTCCACTTGTGGAGGTCAAGCTACCAGAGGTGGTGGGTGGGCCTTCCTGGCATGGTAAGGAACGTTTTCTTGAAAACATTGTAGGTTTTGCTACATTGGCCTTAAGGTTATTCTTTGTTGCATGGGGTGTTTCATTTGTTGGTTTTGGAGAGAGGAGAAATCGTACTTTTTTTTTTGCGTGCAAATGTGCTTTACTCCTTACACAGGAATCTTTCTTTTTGCTGGATGCTGTAGAGGTCTTTGGAGACCGGGTCTTCTCATTACCCTGCCTGTGGACTCCAGGTTCTTTTAAAAGTATCAAGGAGTCACTGGGTTGAGAGGACTCTACAACAAAACGAGGAATCACTGGATTGGGACCCCAAGTGGAGTTTGCCTCATTGTCCATAGACTGGGACCGCTTCCCGGGTGAGTCTTCAGATAAAATTCGGTTTTGTTGAGGCTTTGCGTTAGCAGTGCCGCGAAGACTGTTTTCAGTTTCAGTTGATCTGTTTTTAGCAGCAAATAAATCATCACCACTCTGCTCTGAGCCCGATGAGAGCATTTCTTTTGCATCAGCGTTTTGTAGAACTTGGAGCTTTTCTTTAGCAGTTCTATGATCACCATCATCAGATTCAGGGTCAACACATGAGGCGTCGCCATCATCTGACCCTGAAGAGAAAGATCTCTTCCTGCTCTGTGTCTTGTAGTTTGGGTGATCATCATCATCCTCAGAGTTAGAGTTAATAATTATCACAGCCTCTCTTTCTGAAGTCTTTGGTCTGTTGGTCATAGGTTGCTCAGAGGTCACTTTGGTTTGAATCAGCTGCCCACTCTTTTCTGCATCATGTGACTGGTCAGAGCATGCATCCGGCTTCCCTTCTTTAAACAGTGCTCCATGTTTGGATTGGTGTTGGGGTGCTGGTGAGACTGCAGATGACAGTTTGTTACTTTGAAACTTCTCTTCAACACTTTCTGGAAAATGTCTCTTTTGGTGACTACATGAGGCGTCGCCACTGTCCTCCAAGTCTGAACAGTATAATCTTTTTCTGGTCTTTCTCTTCCTTTTTTTGCATTTTTGGTCACTTTCATCCTCCGTCTCAGAATCAATGATTACAATATCATCCCTTTTTGAAATCTCTAATGGCCTAATGGTCTCCAGTTGAATGTGCTTAGAGCAGCCAGCTTTGGGTTCAAGCAGCTGACCAGGTTTTTGCACACAGTGCAGCTTGTCCTCACTCCTGGTTTGACCTCTTTGAATATCTGTAACCTCATTGCCTTCGCTGTCTTCTTCAGTGGAAGAAACCTCCGTCTCTGAGGGCAAACACGCTGACCTCTTCTTCAACATCTTCCTGGACGCTGTCAAATAGTTACTTTCTGATGCAGATGAGTAATCACAACTGTTTTCAGTTCTACAGCTTTCTACTGACCCTCTCCTGTTCTGGGGTGTCTGTGATTCTACCTCAGAGTCAACTTCATGTTCAGGTGTGCTCATGCCTAAGGCCACCTCAAATACATTCTCACATTGCACAGCCTGTAGAAAGCACTCCTGGGTGTCAAACACTGGCACCGGAGGAAAAGCAGCAGCAAGTTTTGGAGGTGAGCAGTAGGATGTTGGACTTGTGTCCTGCTGACTCTCTAGGTCTCTCATTTCCCCGACTTTTGGCACATTTGTTTCTGGGCTATCCTGGTCTTTATCTTCTGGTTCAAATTGAATACCCAATAGGCTTATAGGTATGACTAAATAGTCATCATCCATCTCATCATCAGTCTCATATTCATCGTTCTCACAGGAAACAGACTGGTTTGTGCGTCTCTCACAGTTACATTTTGGACTTAACACATCTTCCAAACCAGTTAGTTTATCAAATGAAATGATTTCTGACTTCAGAGCCCGACTCTGCACACATCCATAGCCTCCAATTTCAAATGGTGATTGTCTGTCGTTGGGTTCAGGTCCTTGAGCGAGTGGAGAGGTCTCATCATCGATAAACCCATTCTGACTTTCTGCATCACTGATATCTTCATACTGTATGGCTTCGAATGGTGTTGGGGACCCTATTCCCCTACGCTTTCTGTTTGGGGGTTCTGTAGCCAGCTGTAACACCTCCTCATCTGAAATGTCTTCATATATTAGACATGCTTCCCCAACTTCGCTTCCATATAGAGGATGAGTATGTTTTTTTAATTTGTTTTCAGGAAATGCCATACTTGGAGACTTTTGTGAATGCACAGAAGCCACATCCTCCCTTTCACCTTCAGAACTAGTTTGGCTGCTCAGCCATTCACTTTGGTTTATAGGAATTGATATTACATTATTAATCTGAATATTACTAACTGAAGAATGTAGTTCGGAATGTGTTTCACCGAAATATTTATTTTTCCAACCTGCATCTCGATTTTCAACGAGTGTTTCATGTCTTTTGTTTTCAGATACCGCTGAACTTGTGTTGGTCTGAAGATCCTCTGAGACATCAGTCATACCTTGGACACAATGCAACCCTTCTGCCTTTTTCAGAGCTTTCTCCCTCTCAGTCATGTGGTTGGGAGCCCAGGAAACTACAGGTACGTGTTCCGTTTCATCCAAATCCTTGTTGGTATTTAACCAAGGAGAGCTGTGGTCGAGCATTAAACGTGGTTGCTTCTCAGTCGGGTCATCCCAGGTCATTCCAGGCACTGCTGTGAGAACCCCTGGATTGTTATCTTCATTCTTTGTGCAAGCAGCAGCAACTCTCATCATAATTTGTGGATATTCTGTGGATACAAACAGATGAACGTTATCCATATTCCCATTCCAATATCGTTGCAGAATGACTTTAGAAATGTTTTCCGTCTCTGCAATGGTCTCTACTTTCTCCAGACTAGAAATGAGCTCCTTCAGTGCAGTTAATGAATAATGAACAGTGGCCATGCCATTCTGTACGTACTTATTACACCATTTACTATGGAAACTTTTATCATTGCTACCGACAAATGTTTTATCTCCACAATCTTCTAAATAGACAAGTTTGCGATCACTATTTGCAGGTCTAGTTACGTCTACGTGTTTTTTTAGTGCCAAATCAAAATCTACCGCTACACTCTTCTCTATGGATTTGTTTTTACGAGCATGGTTTGAATGTTCTTCAGCCGAGAATAGAATACCTGTTGAATGTTTCTCTGATTCAGATGTAGGAAAATCATCAGTCTCTTTCAACGTGGGCGTTAACTCAGCATTTGCTTTGCGGCCCTTTGAATTGTCCTCTTCAAGTGCTTGTCCAACTGCAGTGGTGCATCCCTCGATCCCGGCACAGTCGAAGCGCCACCTCTCCTCATCTTGTTCATCAGGGGTTGTGGGGAGACGAGCAACACCGTCAACCTTTGGCTTGATGCAGTCAGACTCCCTATTGGAAGGACCATGCTTGCGGTTTTTATGAATTAAAATAGTCTTAAAACATGAGAGCATTTTTGCAATAAAGTCATGTATTTCGGCATCTGTAGGTGGTTCCAATGTTCCAACCGCCAAGACTTTGTCTGTGGATGGCTGATTGTTGAGAGGGGGAGAGTAGACCTGCTGCTGATGGGGGGAGGGAAGAGTTTCTCCTGAATGATCTAAATGTGTTCTAGTCTGTCCACAGTTTCGAGCAACCAGTGAACCAGTGACCTGCTGACCTTTGCAGTTTCTTTGACCTGAAACATTTGGACCAGGTTTAATCTGGCCATTACTTCCCTTTGACGGACAAGACTGGGTGGTACAGGATTTGGAATCGGAAGGGTTTCCTTTCAGTAAGGCAAACAGCAGTGGGCTAGATTCCTGCAGTTTGCACACCGTCACAGAAGTACACTGATCCTGTGCAGCGACTTCAAGACTGTCTCCCCGATGAGCTGCAGAATTGGTCCCGGCTAACGAGGCACCATTGAAATGTTGTCTTTGCGGCCCCTCCTCGGCTGTGCGGGCATCCAGATGGCTTCGCATGTAGAGCATCTTTGAGGTGATGACTGGACTTTGCTTCTCAGTCTAGGAAACGAATAGAATGAAAATAAATAGTTG
The DNA here is from genome assembly GCA_029853015.1 of Chelidonichthys spinosus. Classification (NCBI taxonomy): domain Eukaryota; kingdom Metazoa; phylum Chordata; class Actinopteri; order Perciformes; family Triglidae; genus Chelidonichthys; species Chelidonichthys spinosus. The sequence goes on along the minus strand of CM056841.1, from coordinate 18,231,274 downwards.
CTTGGTTTTACGTGAACTTCAGCAACACGGCAATTTTTAGATTGACTCTTTTCCTTTCTTTTGAAAGACATCCAAGCATCTAACCTGCCTCCTCTGAACAGCAACTGGCTGAACCAGTTACCATTACCAGCCACGCCCATACAGCAGCTCTCCATTCAATGATCTTGGCACTTGTTATGGTGCCCACTCCAACTCCACTCTTCAAGCTATTGGAAACGCTGTTTTTATGCTACATGCAGGGGGCGTGATTTTAGTTGAACTGGGTCCCGAGGAGGGGCCGGTCCAGGAGGGCATACAATAGAACTATTTGTTATGTGATCCCCTAATTGTATACAATATGCTGGTCACACACAATCTGGCCCTTATGGTCAAATTTGGCTGTTATATTCTACTTCTGACTGCATGAGTGCAGTAGTAAGTACATTACAATGACAATGTTAATTTTAGCATTTTTGGTAACTTCTCTGTTCTTTGTCGTAGAAAGACGGGAAGTTTGCCAGCATGCTTATAATTCCTTAAAGATTATTACTGATGGTTTTAAACTAATGTTGAATGTATATCTCATCCTGTAGATATAATGATGCTTAAAATGTATGATGATACCTGAAAGATGTATGTTTAATAATTATGTAATGTGTTTGATATTAACCTATTCTATCACCCTCAGAAGGCGGCAGAGCAATACAAGGTAAAAATCAGCAAAGAAGGTTGCATGATTCACTCCTTGTAGAGCATGAACTCAGCCAAACAGAATATACACCCTTCATGAACGTACTTAACCACATTAGGGGAACAAAAACAGCGGAAGCTTGCGCAAACATGTATTCAGTATTATAAAAGTAGGGAGAAACCCAGTCTGAGCCAGATGGACAATGAAGGAAGACACTCAATGCATGACAGCAGCACACTAACATAACAAACAGGGGTCAGTTAGAGTTTCACCAGATAAGGAGTCAGAGAGCATGAGGAGGAACAGGAGTGTTTCTTCACAGAAACATGGCCAGCTACAGACTTGACCTTCATGCCGGAGAGCTTCCTCAGGAAGGTGTGTTTCTTCACAGGACCGGAGGAGGAAGCCAACAAGCAGAGGGGGCCTCAATGTCTCATGGGACAGAAGAGGAGTTACCCATCCATCCGTTGTCTGCCGCTTTTCCTGTGTTCGGGGTCGCGGAGGGGCTGGAGCCGATCCCAGCTCAGACGAGGAACTCCCATATCAAAAATACACATGTGCACGCGTAAGCATGACACATAGCCTTGCCTCTGTAACAGTATATATTCTGGAGCAGTTAGAGTAGACACCAGAACTTCTTGCCTCTGGTATTGAGCCCTGTGTTGCACACAGCAGCTCTTAGCTAGAGAAGAGACTGTTTCGCCAGACGTCTGTATCATCTGATGTCCATCTGCAAATAAATGCCTGAAGCAATGGCGCACTGAAGAACCAACGACTTTGCTGTCTTCGTGATCCTCCTGCAGAATCTGAATAACGCAATATAGACTCTGTGAAGTTAATTAAAATTGACTAACTTGTGAACAAAATTCCTACAATCCTTTTTTACTTTGGTCTTGTAGGAATTTTGTTCACAAGTTAGTCAATCAGAAGGACTTCACAGAGTCTATATTGCGTTATTCAGATTCTGCAGGAGGATCATGAAGACAGCAAAGTCGTTGGTTCTTTAGTGCGCCATTGCTTCAGGCATTTATTTGCAGATGGACATCAGATGCTACAGACGTCTGGAGAAAACAGTCTCTTCTCTAGTGAAGAGCTGCTGTGTGCAACACAGTGCTCTATACCGGAGGCAAGAAGTTCTGGGGCCTATTCTATCTGCTGCATTGCATCCTTTGTGAGGAAAGGTCCGAATCCTGCGGATATTGTAGAGGGCGAATCTGCATCGGGCCACAGCAGTGATGTTGGGGGTGCAGGAGACATATATACAGTCAGAGCTCAGCATCCAAGGGGAACCCTCTATTTCTCTAAATTTTTCCTCGTAAATTTCTTCAGTTTGAGTGCGGTCATAGAGGAGAGTACAATGCGGGGAATCAGGGACTGGTTCATACGGATGTACTGCGTGGATCCATGGTTTCCACTGTTGATATAGGTTCAGGACATTTGTGATCGGTGGGTTGGGGTCTTCTTCCAACCGTGCCCAGTAGACATCTGCTGACTGTTTCTGCTGGTCAGTATTCTCACCTAACACCCATTGTCCATGACTCCTTTGTGATGTTATTGTCTCTGAACAATTCACTTTTGTCCCGTTTGGGAAATACACCTGTACTCCCTGAGGCCCACAGAGTATAGATGCTTTTAGCCTGACTAGGACATCTCTTCCTAGTAGCGGGACAGGGCACTGCTGCGAATATACATAGCTTTGATGAAACCGATAGCCTGCCAGTTTTGTAGGGAGAGGTTCGGTAAAAGGGAGTGGTGTTGGCTGTCCTCCAAATCCCACAAGGTCTACGGATCTATTGGAGAGTTGGTGGCTGAACTGGGGTTGCGTCAGATTCGAATGAGTTGCTCCAGTGTCTACTAGAAATTCTACCTGGTGTCCGTCCACCTCTCCTTTCAACAGGGGGTCAGCCTCTCCCCCTGTTCCCGACCCCGGGCACCCCTAGTATTGGTTTGGATACCACACACCTTGAGGCATCTGGTTCCCTGGAGCTAGCTGTGCTGATGGTGGCACATGTTGCTGCGTTGGTCCTGCTCCTGGCGGTCCCCTTTGGCCCTGGGGGCAATCTCGGGCCCAGTGTTCCTTAATCCCACACAGAAAACACCCGTCTCCCCTGAACCCTGATCCTCCCCGGCCTCTTCCTCCAAATCCGCCTCTAGGGGCAAACCCTCTGCCTCTTCCTCTCCATCGTGATTGCGGGGGACCCCATGGTCCTCCTTGGAGAGGGGGGTCCTGCATAATATTGGCCTGTGGCTGGGTTCTCTGGAGCTTGCCCTGACTGCAGCTGACTCATCTGGTTCCCTGCTCTTCCTGCCTTTTTCTGAGTGGTCGCCTCTTCCCTAGCTTTTACTAGCTGTAGTTTAGTCAGCTGGAGCTTAAGACCTTCTACCTCCGTTTTAGCGCCATCCTTTTTCTCATCTGCCCTGCGCATGTGATGTTGGAGTGTACGCATCCACACTACTAGGGGTTCTGTGTCTGCTCGAGGATCGTCCTCCATTTTTGCTTGTACCTCCTTATCTATTCCTTTCATAACTGCTGTTTTGAACATGGCTCCCTGTAAGGGATCCGTTCCAGGGTTGATTCCTGATCTCTCCTGCCAGTCTCTTCTACACCTCTCCACATAATCTGCCGGTCCCTCCCCTTCTTTTCTGACAAATGCCACAGTGTGTTGACTGGTCTGTTGTGGGAACCTTTGTCTCATTGCGGGGCCAAATGTGGCTATGTGCTGGACGAACGGAGCCTCATCCGGTACCCCCGTGGTACCGGCATCTGTGTCCAGCTGATTGGTTGTCCCCAAACTGTGTTTCTGCCCAATGAGGCCTCTAACGTCCCCCATTGTGAGCTCTGTTCCTAAGGTTAGGCTGGCTAACTTCTGTAGCCACATATTGGCTCCTTCACTCAGTGGTGGTAGCTGTGTGGTCATGTGTTCCTTGTCTGCAAGGCTGAACGGTTTGTATATTGGTGGCCCTCTTCCTGGTCCCCGTACCAAGGAGCCTTGGAAATCTGGGTCTCCTTGACTCCTAGTCCTAGAAGCTATTGGATTGTGGCTTTCTTTCATTGGGCTATAGGAAAGGCAGGACGCTCCGTCAGACTCCTCTGAGTCCGAGCTTTCTATTTTTAGTCTCAGGTGGATCCTTTTGGGTTTGAACTCTCCCTTTTCCCTTTTATGGCGGTGTCGTGTCTCTACTCTGTCGTCTTGGTCGGTTGAGTCTGGGTCTGAGTTATTCTTTACGGAGGCCGGTCTGGCCTGGTGTCTGCGTCTGGGTGCTGCTTCTCCAAATGGTAATCCTGATCTCTCCTCTCTCCCTTCTACCTCCTGTGTCCCTGTATTCTTCACCTTCTTTCCTTTTCCTCTCTCCCTCTTCCGTTCTGCCTTTTCTATTTCTGCCAACATCTCCTCTGTTTCTTGTTCTTTCTTCTTAGACTGTCTTTGTTGTGCCTCCTCATACTCTTTTCTCATCCTGTCAAATTCTGCCTCTACGCTTTCTTTCCACTCCTCCTCATTTCTGCCCTGCACTATCTCTGCTGAACCCTGGTCGTTGTTTCTTGTGATCTTCACTTGTGCTCTTCCGTGGACCTCAGCCATCGGCAGTTGTTTGTTTGGTGCGTATGGGGTCGGTGGAGCCGGTGGCGGCAGCTCTAGGTACAGTTGGCTTACTGCCGGGGCTGAGGGGATTGGTGGGGGTGGGCCGGTGTACGAAGGGGGAACGTCTTGTCTTTTTCCCTTCTTTCCTCCCTTTTCTTTGTCTCTGCACTATCTCTGCTGCCATGCCTACATCATGTAGGTCTGCTCTAAACTCCTCTAACAGTTCTCCATCCTTTCTCTGTCTCCTCCTTTGATGCCATAACTTGCTTAGATTCTTGCTCTGATATTCCCTGACTGCTTTCTGCGCCTTGACCTCATCTTCCTGAATCATTATTACCATGTTTTCTGGCTCCTCCTCACCCCATCCCTTGCATAAGGTCAGGTGAGTTTTCACATCCTGTAGTCTTTCCTCATAGTTCTCCTTTTTCTTTCTATCACCTGGTTGTCCAGACAGAGTCTGTTCAACTACTTTCTTCCAATATTCTTCCCAACCAAACCCTGGACCTGCCATGGTTATTCGCTGTACTGTACTATTCACAGTTTTCCTTTATTTATTTACACACACTTATAGACTGATCAGTGGATCGCGTCCCTAATGACTATTTCTTCACACAACCTTCTACTCTACCTTGATAGAGCGGTGTGAAAACATAAGCCACTAGTTTTACTGAACAAACACCAAGCGTCACAACCCTGTTATTTATGTACCCCCAGGTAAGAGAAGACCAGTGGTGAGTTTAAACTCAAGGCTTTTCTGTGATGTCTGCAACAAGCTTCTACTGGCAGTGTTTCACTGTCAGCGGCTACAGACTGGGTGTATCCACCATCACTTACCCCTTTTCCACCGAGGCATTTTGAGGGCCGGTTCGGAGCCGGTGCCCAATCGCGAACCAGATCTTCCTGTTTCCACAGACAAAGAGCCGGCTCTCGGCCTGGAAAACTGGTTCCCGAGCGGCCCCAACTCTTTGCTGGGCTGGAACTGGGCCCGGCTTACGTTAGGGGCTGGGGGCGGGGTTAACGCTCGAGGCAACGGGGGAAAATACACCGCTGCAGAGTGCTGAGTTTTACTAACGTTACTGTTCCCGGTAAGTTTCACTTTTAAAATGTTTCACCTCGTTGCAAACTTACGACACATTTCTGTTTGGTTTACCAAGCTAGTGATTACGTTCATAACAGCAGAAACTAGTGGCTTTGCTTCCTCGGGTAATGTAAGCTGACCGGCTAGCTAGCCAGCTAGCATGATATTGCTAACAACAACGTTAGCATGCCACTTTCCGACTGCCGTTGGCTCACTAAACGTTACCAACTACCAACGTGATCTAACATCTGTGTTTGCAGTGTCGTGGACACGTTTGTGAAACCGCTGTTCTCTGGTTTGTGTTTGTAGAGCTGCCGGACATCGGCGATACTGAACGGAGGTCCAACCTGCAGATGACTAAACATCAAACTATCTATCTATCTATTGATCACACACTGTTCTAAACTTTAAAAAATGTTGTGATTTTAGTATTTTGTGTATTTTATTGTTGTTGTACACTTTTTCTGAAGAGACATGTCTGCTATGCTTGAAATTAGCGCTGCGGGGAAACCTCAGACGTATACAGTGACGTAATGACGTGGTTCTCTGGGCTCTCTAGCCGGTGGAAACACAAACAGGTTCTCGGACGGTTCGCAAGTTGAACCAACTGCGAACCAGCACGGCACCGGCCCGGTTCCTGAACTAGGTTCGCGTTGGTGGAAAAGGGGTAACAGAAACCTTCTCACACTTTATCTGTCTGTGTTCTCTGTTACCTTCGAAACCTCCCACACAACAGTCCCCTACATTACAATATTACACAGTGATCATAATATTACTCTCTATTACTCTCTTGGCTCCCTGAGCCTGGCTCCCTGAGCCTTTATCCTTTGGTTCCCAGAACCTGGTTCCCAGAACCTTTAGCTCCCAGAGCTTATAGGTGGCTTTCTAGGCTCACCTAGGGGCTATCCCCCTGTGGCGCTTTTGGTCCTATGTCCAATGTTTATTCAAGGGTCTTTCTAGCCTCCGGCCTCTCTGCGTTCCCAGAACGTCTTACTGATCACCGTTTATGCGCCGGGACCTTTCTGGATTTATGATCCAGAAACTCCTTTCCCTTGGCTCCCTGAGGTTCGAAAGAGACCAGTCTGAGCCAGATGGAGAAGAGAGAAAAGATGCACAATTTATGGTAGACGCGCACAACTTACAAGACTTGGGACAAAGAAGGGACATCATAATACACACTTATATATGTAAGCCATGGCCTTGGAAAGAATAGTCATGAAGATATAAGGTTCAATCTTTTCACTCCAACGTTCTTGTCTAGAAGAAGAGTTAATCGAAACACTGAACAGTGTCTTAACGTCTTCTTGTGATGAAGGTTTTCCTCCTTTGATGTCCTGGAAAGAGGGGGGCATTACAAGGGAGCCTATTCATTGTTTAAGTCCAATAGTCCTGACCATTTAAACCAGCAGGTGTTCAAAGTCATCAGGAGATCTGCACGCTCAAATTCAGCGAGGAGAAAGAAGGCCCTGTTGAGTTTCTTCCTGTGGGGGTTTAAATTACTCTGTATCTGATTATTTAAATTGTTGGTTCATCAATAAAATTTGTCCGATACTTGAGGAATTAAAGGAACTGATCTGTTCCTACACTCTTAAGAACCTATTTAAGTTGTTGTGGAACTTGATCCTGACTGCACCCCCACCATGGTCCTGTTTGACACTCATCACTAGTATCATTAAGGTGGCTGATTATTGATTAAAGAAACTGAATAAAATCTGCATCTCTACTGTTACTAACTGGACTCCTCCTGGGATTCTTCCCGTGAGGTGGCCCCCTGTGGTTTCTTGGCGGGCAGTGGTCCTGCCCGACACCGACTGCCCGATACAGGATAAGCGGTTGATGATGGATGGATGGACAGAATACTACGATAAAAGAACCTCACAAATCAATGTCTACCAAGTCTCCTTCAACCAGTTTATGAGTGTATGAGCAGGGGTAAGGCCTAGAGCATGATCATGTCAATAACAAATCAAAGTAGTAAGGCAAGGCTTCGTTGAGTAATAGCTGCTTAGAGAGAGAGCGAGTCCTGCCTTCTGGTGAGTGTGGCCCCTCCCTTCCTGCCGGGAAGCTGAATCTCTTTCAAATAACCCCAAGTCCTTGTCCAGGGATCCCAAGTTCTCTTAATAATCCAACTCCTCCCTGGCAGTGTGAGCTGAAGAGGTCTTAGATATCCGAATAGTATTCCTTAGCCGGTTGGTCCAAACATTTAATTCCTTTTGCGCTTCAATCCTCTCATTTCTGACGAAGAAATAATCCACAAGGTCCTCTCTCCTGTGATGTAAGGCAGCTCAACTTCTCAGGTGTCGATCCGAGGAAGAAACTTGAAGAAAGCACCGGGATCCACTCCAACTTGCTAAGGTGGGTGAATGCTGACTTCAGGGCGGTGCATCGAAGCTCCTGCATGGTTCTGGTACTTTCCACTGGCGTGTCGCTTCTCCAACATGCTATCAGCCAACAGCAATCTAACTTAATTGTAACCGTTACTCACTACATGAGTTCAATTATCAACACGGCACGCAATTTAAAAAAACTCATGTATCACAGAACATTTGTGGGACTAGATCCTCGACATGCGGTTTTTGTTATGGCAGGATCTCAACCCCATCTAACACTTTGCATGAAAGTTACACACAACTTAATTTGCTTTTCTTTCCATCTATCCATCCATCTATCCATCCATCCATCCATCCATCCATCCATTCATCCATCCACGTACCTACCTATCTACTACCAATCTACCTACCGATCTACTACCTATTTCCCTACCTACTGCTGATATATCTACCTACCTACCTATCTATCTAATGCATACATACGTACCTATCTATCTATCTATCTAATCTATCTATCTATCTATCTATCTATCTGTCTGTCTGTCTATAATACCTACCTTCCTACCCACCTACCTACTGCCTATACACCTACCTACAGGACAGCACAGCAGTTAAATAACAATCTCAACAGAAACTAAAGGTTCTGTCTCCAGACATCCCATCTCTTTACTCACGTGTGTGTGTGTGTGTGTGTGTGTGTGTGTAGCCCGTCAGGGTGACAGATTGTTTTTAGGTACTTTCCGAGTGAACGCCCCACTGTTGCCCTTATATGGTGATGCTGGTGCGGCCTGTAGGAGGACGACTCATTTCCGAGAAAGGTTTTGGCTCTGTGCTATTAAACTTCAGCCGCCAGCTCAGTTTGTTACATCTGTTAACAAGCAGTTACATCCTGATTTTTACGTTTCACTTTTTTTTTTAAGTCTAGTGTTAAATAACACACACACACGCTCAGTGAATAAGAATACAAACTGGAGGAAACCAAATTACAGATGGAAGTGAACAACTTAGTTAATAGTGTTCATTTGTTGTTGCTCCTGGCTGTCATTTCTCAAAAAAAGCAGATATATTACATAATATTTTTCATTTTAAAAATGTGCTACTTTCGCTCTGATGCAGCATCCGGTCATTAGTGTTGTCCTGCCCCAAAACAGCGGCACCCGATTGGTTAGCTGGTTCAGCCTATCAGCGATGAAGGCTACCGTCCTACGGAGCCGTCGGTGAGCTAGCGGTTTTTTTTTTGCAAAAGGTTCAAAGCGTATTTTATTTGTTTTTACAAAAAAAAAGAACATCAGGGATCTATTGTATTTATTTATTTGTTTGTTCAACTTAATAATAAAGCTGCCAATATCTCCCAGCATATAAACTGCTTTAATTAATGTCAACAAAGTTTTGTTTTTCTAAATTTGGACACCGTTTTGTTTCATGATAAAACGTCCGACCTCCTCTGGTGATCTGCTGAATGAAATATGAGGATTGGAAATCAAATTAAGTTACTTGAAGAAAGATGGGCGAAATGGATTAAATACATAACAAAAATAAAGATTTTATATAATATTCTTCGATTATTTCCTCTCGTGTTCACCTGCAGCAGGATTTACAAGCTTTAAACTGTGATATGATTCGCAAATTATTGCCACTATCAACTGTAGATATAAGAATGTTTAGAAGGAATGATGACACCTGGAAATTGTATGTTTCATAAATTGCATGTCTCATAAATGTATGTTTTTCATAATCATGTAGGTTTTTCATAATCATGTATGTTTTATAATCATGTAATGTGTTTTATATTAATCTATCCTATCATCCTCAGACAGCGGCAGAGCAATAGAAGGAGACAATCAGTAAAGGAAATGCCATGAGACACTCATTGTAGAGCACAGACTCAGCTGGATAGAGGAAGTTCATGACCTTATACACTCTCCATGAACGTATTTAATCACAATGGAGGGACAACAACAGCAGAAGCTTACACAAACATGTATTCAGTATTATAAGGTCAAGAGAAACCAGTCTGAGCCAGACAGAGGAAGACGCACAATGTATGGTAGACGCACATAAGTGTTTTCTCTGCAGGACAGGAAGATGAAGTCAGCAAAGTGGAAGAGGCCCCAACTCTCAGGACAATGCCTGCGTCCATCATCTCAAGGACAGAAAGAGGAACTGCTCAGAGGAGGAGCGGCAACTCAAGAATACACATTTGCACGCATAAGCATGCCACATAGCCCTGCCTTTGTAACAGTATATATTCTGGAGCAGTTAGAGTAGACACCAGAACTTCTTGCCTCTGGTATAGAGCACTGTGTTGCACACGACTTAACTCTTCTTCTAGACACGACTTTCTCCAGACGTCTGTAGCATCTGATGTCCATCTGCAAATAAATGCCTGAAGCCATGGTGCACTAAAGAACCAACGACTTTGCTGTCTCCATGATCCTCCTGCAGAATCTGAACAACGCAATATAGACTCTGTGAGGTCCTTCTGATTGACTAACTTGTGAACAAAATTCCTACACAACGCAACTCAGCTTTATTGTCAATGTCTTCAAATGTACCACATCTAAAGGAATCTCACTGTCCCACGGTAAGAAATGCTAATAACTACATGAATAATAATCAATAATCAATAATATGTAGATAATAGACAATTTACTAATGCTAATAATAATAATACATATAATGCTATATAATAATGCTAATAATAATAATAATGCTAATAATAATAATATGCATAATAATGTGATAATAATAATGCTAATATATATATAATAATAATGATAATAATAATAATGAATACATAATAATGTAATCAATAATAATGCTAATAATAATAATAATAGTAATGTAATAATAATAATAATAATAATATAATCAATAATAATAATAATGCTAATAATAATAATAATAATAATGCTAATAATAATAATAATAATAATGCTAATAATAATAATAATAATGCTAATAATAATAATAATAATAATAATAATAATAATAATGCTAATAATAATAATAATAATAATAATGCTAATAATAATAATAATAATAATAATGCTAATAATAATAATAATGCTAATAATAATAATAATAATAATGCTAATAATAATAATAATAATGCTAATAATAATAATAATAATGCTAATAATAATAATAATAATGCTAATAATAATAATGCTAATAATAATAATAATAATGCTAATAATAATAATAATAATAATAATAATAATAATAATAATAAAAAAGAAATAAAAGATGAGTAGTAATCGGCATCAGCCCTGAAAAAGCCACATTGGTCGACTCGCCCAGTTTCCACCATCTAAATTCCCGGAAGTTCAAGGTTTCGTTTCATGATAAAACATCCGACCTACTTTCTCTCGAACCTGCTCGCGGAAAAAGAAAGTTCAGGTCGATGCTGGACGTCACTCACCTCGTCTCCGCGGTTCACCTCACCGTCACCTTCCTCCTCGAAGCTCCTGGAACCGGGAGAAAAGCCTCTTCCCCGGGGTCCGGAGGAGACGGAGGTTTAGTCCCGGGTCTTCCGGAGGTTGGGTCCCGGTGAAGAAGCGCTAATAATGGGGGAGCCGAGCCCCGGTCGTTTTACATGACGTCCAGCGTGAGCTCTGATTGGTCGGGTGTCTCTAGGGGGCGGGACTATCTCCGGAGAACGCTGTCTCTCTTTTTGACAGCTGGTGAGCAAATGCAGTGATTAATATTTGCCAATGTTCATACACATGGCAGCAGGTTTATATATAATCATTTAAAAATAATAATAAAATCATATAAATGACTAATAATAAAAATCACATCATAATGCCACATGGTTTGTTCCACCTTTCTGTTAGAAACGTGAATACAGAGGAAGGAAAAAATAAATCATGTGGGTTTGGAAAAAAAAAACTGACGTGGAATGCAAAATTAAATGTATGTGGAAATAACTTCCCCAAATAATTTACACGTTTAAATGTGCAGAAAGTTTCAAAAAGGAGCAGAAATATTCCTGACGTACAATAAATAACACATAAATTACCCCGTCTTCTCATTCTTATAATTATATTACCACAAATATAATAGAATATTTGGATGTAAGATCCTGTGTGTGTGTTTGCCTGGCATCGTGGTGGTATCTAGTGTGTGTGTGTGTGTGTGTTTGCCTGGCATCGTGGTGGTATCTAGTGTGTGTGTGTGTGTGTGTGTGTGTGTGTGTTTGCCTGGCATCGTGGTGGTATCTAGTGTGTGTGTGTGTGTGTGTGTGTGTGTGTGTTGCCTGGCATCGTGGTGGTATCTAGTGTGTGTGTGTGTGTGTTTTGCCTGGCATCGTGGTGGTATCTAGTGTTGTGGTGTGTGTCGTGTGAGTTTGCCTGGCATCGTGGTGACTAAATCTAGTGTGTATGTGTGTGTAATGTTATTGCCATGGCATCAGTGGTGATCTAGTGTGTGTGATGTGTAGATCTGTGTGTGTGTTTGCCTGGCATCGTGGTGATATCTAGTGTGTGTGTGTGTGTGTGTTTGCCTGGCATCGTGGTGGTTTATATATCTAGTGTGTGTGTGTGTGTGTGTGTGTTGCCTGGCATCGTGGTGGTATCTAGTGTGTGTGTGTGTGTGTGTGTGTGTGTTTGCCTGGCATCGTGGTGGTATCTAGTGTGTGTGTGTGTGTGTGTTTTGCCTGGCATCGTGGTGGTATCTAGTGTGTGTGTGTGTGTGTGTGTTTGCCTGGCATCGTGGTGGTATCTAGTGTGTGTGTGTGTGTGTGTGTTTGCCTGGCATCGTGGTGGTATCTAGTGTGTGTGTGTGTGTGTGTGTGTGTGTTTGCCTGGCATCGTGGTGGTATCTAGTGTGTGTGTGTGTGTGTGTGTGTGTTGCCTGGCATCGTGGTGGTATCTAGTGTGTGTGTGTGTGTGTGTGTGTTTGCCTGGCATCGTGGTGATATCTAGTGTGTGTGTGTGTGTGTGTGTGTTTTGCCTGGCATCGTGGTGGTATCTAGTGTGTGTGTGTGTGTGTGTGTGTGTGTTTGCCTGGCATCGTGGTGGTATCTAGTGTGTGTGTGTGTGTGTGTGTGTGTGTTTGCCTGGCATCGTGGTGGTATCTAGTGTGTGTGTGTGTGTGTGTGTGTTTGCCTGGCATCGTGGTGGTATCTAGTGTGTGTGTGTGTGTGTGTTTGCCTGGCATCGTGGTGATATCTAGTGTGTGTGTGTGTGTGTGTTTGCCTGGCATCGTGGTGGTATCTAGTGTGTGTGTGTGTGTGTGTTTTGCCTGGCATCGTGGTGGTATCTAGTGTGTGTGTGTGTGTGTGTGTGTGTTTGCCTGGCATCGTGGTGGTATCTAGTGTGTGTGTGTGTTTGCCTGGCATCGTGGTGGTATCTAGTGTGTGTGTGTGTGTGTGTGTGTGTGTGTGTTTGCCTGGCATCGTGGTGGTATCTAGTGTGTGTGTGTGTGTGTGTGTGTTTGCCTGGCATCGTGGTGGTATCTAGTGTGTGTGTGTGTGTGTGTGTGTTTTGCCTGGCATCGTGGTGGTATCTAGTGTGTGTGTGTGTGTGTGTTTGCCTGGCATCGTGGTGGTATCTAGTGTGTGTGTGTGTGTGTGTGTGTGTTTGCCTGGCATCGTG
>CM056841.1:18210515-18213015 GCA_029853015.1 Chelidonichthys spinosus | reverse complement strand
CCAGGTTCCAGGGTTTACAGATCCAGTGGTTGTCCTCCCCCCTGAAACACACACACTTTTACCTCAAGCTCTCATCAGACCATCAACACGTTTAAAATGTAAAAGTGAAATCCGACGTTCTGGACCTTTGCCGTCTCAGCTGGTACCGCCTGATGAACTGGGGCAGCTCCGACTGCAGGTTGAAGGTCTCCGGTAACCAGTCGGGCTGCGAGCCGCCTTTGGCTCGGCGGGCCACGGCGGCCATGCAGTCCTTCGCCGTGACGAGGCTCTCGCAGGGGAACTGGTTGAGCATCACGTGAGGTCGCTCCTCGCTGAGCGTCCTGGCGGAGAGGAAGAAGGGATGATGATGACCGTCATGAAAGAAACTAAGGATCCCTATGAGGGACAATCGGACTAAAAAGTGACTTTTATTAGGAATCACAAAGGCCGAGTTCGTCCTTCCACGGACAGTCGGGTTCTTTATGACCGTTCTAGGATTAGAACGTCCATCGCTGTGAGCCTGTCTAAGTAATCAATGATCCCTTTGAATGTTTCCCATGAAGCCCGACTAACAACTTCCTGAGGGTTTGGAAGGGTTACTTTGTCTGCTGAAGCTTTTAGATAAACTGAGGGGGGGCGAGTAGATTATGGGGGTCATCCTCCTCTAGACCCGGGACACAACAAACCCTGAACCCGGCTGCCTGAGCAGTCTGACAGGAAGCTCTGCAGCAGCAGAGAAACAGACTAAATAAAGCAGGAACTCTTTGCATCATCGTCGTTTTAATACGTAAAAGCATGTTGTGTGCTGGATATGCAAAGCATGCTGGTTACAAACAGAGAGAATAGTGTTGACATGTGCGTGTGTGTGTGTGTGTGTGTGTGTGTGTGTGACACCGACCTGTAGTCTTTGATGTGAATGTAGCTCCATACGATGTCGGCCTCCTCCTCTTCCTCGGTCAGCTGGAAGCGGGGATGCGTCAGGTTGTTTGTGACTTGTGACATGTCGGAGTAAACCCTGCAAGCAAGAGCGGAGGCCAGGTGAGGACGCAGAGGTTACCGTGACGACGACGATGTAGATATAAAAATGTTTAGAAGGAATGATGACACCTGGAAATTGTATGTCTCATAAATGCATGTTTTTCATAATCATGTATGTTTTATAATCATGTAATGTGTTTGATATTAATCTATCCTATCATCCTCAGACAGCGGCAGAGCAAGAGAAGGTCACAGTCAGTAAAGGAAGTACATGAGACGCTCAGTGTAGAGCATGAACTCAGCCGAATGGAACGTACACCCTCCATGAACTAACTTAACGATAATAATAAAGGGAGTTCATGAACTTTGAACTCCTCATGAACGTATTTTAGAGGAACAAAAACAGAAGAAGCTCACGCACACACACATGTAGTCAGCAATTATAAGTTTGAGAGACGGCCCGACAGAAGAAGACGAATTATGTATGTTAGACGAGCATAAGTGTTTTCTTTGCAGGACAGGAGAAGGGGGTCAGCAAGGGAGCAGAGACCCTAGCTCTCGGGACGGCGCCGGCGTCCACCGTCCACCGTCCAACATCATCAGAGGGGGAGCGCAATTAAAACATACACATTTACACGCATAAGCACGACACATAGCACTGCCTCTGTAACAGTATATATTCTGGAGCAGATAGCATAGACACCAGAACTTCTTGCCTCTGGTACCGAGCACTGTGTTGCACACGGCAGCTCTTAGCTAGAGAAGAGACTTTCTCCAGACGTCTGTATCATCTGATGTCCATCTGCAAATAAATGCCTGAAGCCATGGTGCACTGAAGAACCAACGACTCCGCTGTCTTTGTGATCCTCCTGCAGAATATGAACAACGCAATACAGACGGCTTGTGTTGTGTGCTTGTGGTGAAAGTAGAAGTACTCTGAAATGTAGTCAGAGTTAAAAAAGAAACCCCCATGAAGGACTTGGTACTTCCTCCCACCTCTCTGGGGAGCTGTGGGGTCGTCTGTAGGTCAGCTGTTGTCATGGATACAGGGTGATATAGTGGTCCAGGTCTGGACCTGGTAGGAGGCTCGGACAGATAACGGCTCTCTGCCTCCCTTCTTTGTTTCAAGGACGGGAAGGCAGCGAGGGTGAACAGGTCACATGTTCACATTCCTCGACTCCCAGCGAGTGGAGCGTCAGAGACCCCGAGGTGTACATATACTATCTGATACTACACTATATATAATATAGAAATATGTATTATGTTGCTTCAGTATTTAGCTGCTCAGGGGAGACTCACTTGAGGATCTGGTCCTCGGGAACAGTCCGGGGTCGGGTCTCCAGGGGAAGCTGCTCCTTGTTCTCCACTGTGATGGACTGAAGGCAAACAGACAGGATGAGGATCCGAGCACGTTCACAACACGCCAGGTGTCCTGCTAGTGTTCAACAATCTCAACCAGGAAACAAGAAAGCCCCTCCTCGCCTCGTAGTACGAGTCCGGGGGCTCGGCGGTGACGCTGGGGACCCCTTCTAGATCGTCAGGT
>CM056841.1:18178015-18203015 GCA_029853015.1 Chelidonichthys spinosus | reverse complement strand
CACGCGGAGCAGGAAGTTCTCCAACCCGACCCGGCGGCGCTCCACGAAGTCCGGGTCCATGTTGTCGGCAGACAGCTTGTGCCACACGAACTCGGCCTGAACACACGACGGGTTTTAAATAAAGTTTAGTCTAGTAGACACACACACACACACACAACACACACACACACACACACACACACACACACACACACACACACACATGTACAGACACACATACACACACACACACACACACACACACACACACACACACACACACACATGTACAGACACACATACACACACACACACACACACACACACACCAAACGGGGGTCTCACCCTCTTCTCGGGCAGAGGGGGGACCACGATGTAGGGATAGGTAACCAGGAGGTAGTTCCTCAGCAGTTCAAACTCGCTGTACCTCCTCCACAGGGAGTCGGGGGCGGGGTTACGACCTTCAGCCACCGCGTCCATTGGCCTTCAGAGACACGGGGACAAGCTTTATGAGTGGACTGTTCAGACTACAGGCTTTGTATATATAAATTGTATGTATGTATGTATATATTTATATATATATAGTGTTTCCCACCGCGTCTCGATGAGGTACACGGTGAACGTCTCCTGCATGTTCACCGTGTTTTTGCCGCTCCTTTTCTCGGCCTCGGCGACGCAGATCTCCATCCGGCGTAGGAGAGCGGCGCCCTCGTCCACCATCTGAAACCACATCCCTAATGACATTTAACATCACTAACAGCCTTTAACATAACTAATGACCTTTAACATTACTAACATCCATTAACATCACTAACAAAACCTTGAACATCACTAACAAAACCTTTAACATAATTAACATCCATTAACATCACTAACAAAACCTTGAACATCACTAAAAAAACCTTTAACATAATTAACATCCATTAACATCACTAACAAAAGCTTGAACATCACTTACAAACCTTTAACATCACTAACAAAACCTTTAACATCACTAACAATATTTAACATCACGAACAGCCTTTAACATCACTAACTACCTTTAACATCACTAACAATATTTAACATCACTAACGATATTTAACACCACTAACAACCTTAAACATCACTTACAACATTTAACATCACTAACAATATTTAACATCACTGACAGCCTTTAACATCACTAACACCACTAACAACCTTAAACATTACTAACAACCTTTAACATCACCAACAATATTTAACATCACTAACAGCCTTTAACATCACTAACACCACTAACAACCTTAAACATCACTAACACCACTAACAACCTTAAACATCACTAACAACCTTTAACATCACCAACAATATTTAACATCACTAACAGCCTTTAACATCACTAACACCACTAACAACCTTAAACATCACTAACACCACTAACAACCTTAAACATCACTAACAACCTTTAACATCACCAACAATATTTAACATCACTAACAACCTTAAACATCACTAACACCACTAACAACCTTAAACATCACTAACAACCTTTAACATCACTTACTACTACATCCAACTTCAGGCTAACAGAACGAGGATGCTAACGGTAGCTAACTAAATAATATAATAATTTATTAAACAAAATATTGCCGTGAGTGGAAATGCTGCTACGTTGGCGTTACCGGAAGTGTGCCTGATGAACGTGTATTATTTACATCCGGTTAGCTTGTGTGTAGCCTGGTACGTGTAGGCTAGCCAGCTAGCTCTAGCCCCCCCGTTAACACGGGCTACACGCCGGGCCGGGCCCGTCTCACCGTGATGTTCAGGCTGGTGCTCCCGTCGGCGGTCGTGTGATCCGAGTCGTCGTCCGTCGCCAGCGACTCTTCCCTCCCATCTTCCGCCATCCTTCTCTTCCTGCTTCTACTGATGATGCTGAGGCTGAGACGCGACGCATGCGCAGAACGTCCCGGCCGTCACACAACGGCCGCGGAGGCAGAAAAAAGAGCTCCTGTGTTTATTGTAATATTGTCAAAGAAACAATTCTACATTTGTTTTATGAATTAATTAAATTTGTATTAATGTTTGGATCGATGTCGGACATGAGTTTGAGACGTATGGAAGCCCATTTCTGTCCGAAAAACAGAGAAACATTCCCAAAATCATGACTTAGTATCGAAATAATGAGAAACTGTCTCACAATATTGATTTATTATCTAAAATAATGAGAAACTTTCTCAAAATATTGACTTAGTGTCTCAAAATAATGAGTTATGGCTTCCGTAGAGACACTGTGTGGAAATACGACACATTTACAAATAAAATACATTGTTTTTTATTATTGTGAAAATAACTGACAGAAATCACCATTTTTATTTGTAAACCTTATTTAATTTTGCAAATTGTTGATATTTATACTTCCGGGCGGATCAAAAAACATCCACCAATTTATAAACATAATGAAATCCTAAACTTTGCAAGGACTCACAAACCAGAGAAGCCATCAGAGCTATCTCCAGTTACAATGGTTTTAGATTCTTAGCCACAGACGCCCTCTTGTGGCTGAACGCTGTACTGCTGGCATGAACATTAAATAAAAAGACTGGAAGAAATGAAAGCTGTTAAAGCGACCCGACACCGGATAAGACGATGAGATGGAAGAAATCCAAATCCCATTTTAAGCAGTGTTTCATCTGAAGAGAATATCAGGGTACAATAACACAACTGTACATTCAAGTGAGGGAGGTCGGACCTGGCGTGTCACAAATGTTTCCCAGCAGCCACCTGGCAGCATCGTGGAGGTCTGATGCTGCGTTTTTACCTGATCAGGTGATTGTCTTTTACGCGTTTCTTTGTCAAAACAGCTTTAAAAAGCAAAAATAAAACAGAGTAAAACAGGTTTATCTTAAATCTGAATGCTTCTGTGTAAAAGGGATATTGGGCCGGGCTGAAACGTCTGTGGACATCGTGATTGGACCCTAGATACATTTCCTCCCGTCTTAGTCCCGCCTCTAAAAAAATCGATAAAAAAACCTGACAAATGGTGCTTATTGTTGTGTTTTATCATCTGTGTGATAAAACAAGTAATCTACCATTAATTCAATAATAGTATCTCGAGTACCGCTGTTTGATCATCATAAATAACTTATGAACACAAAATGAACCGTTACGATTTTGTCGAGTTCTGTGTTGGCGGGAGATTCTTCCAGCGTGTTTCCTCACTTCCTTCCTTCCTTCCTTCCTTGAAATCGGACACATCCTCCGTGACGGCGAAGGATTTCCGGTCTTGTGACATCACCTCGATTTTAAAGGACACTTTAAGTTTAAACTTTTCTTCAGCTTCGTTCATCGTTTCTATCGGTTACGATAAGCAATCAGCCGGGACACAAATCTGTCTGGAGTCGGTGACACGCTCGTCTCTCATTGGTTCCCATCGAGAGGAAGTGGCCGTTTGAACCTGCATCGCCGTCAAAGTGCGAACCGCCGTCAGTGCTGCGCCGCTTCGTCCTGCGAGCCGACGAAGAAGCAGACCTGCTGCGGGGAGGAGGGGATGTGAGGGTGCTGGTGGGGCGATGAAGAGGAGGAGGTAAATTGGGGGATCTCCCAGTAGCTGCCGTGGAGGTCCAGCGAGGAGAGCGCTGGCGGGTTGTCTCTCCGCTCGTCACAGTCGGTGGGCGGAGCCGGAGCGCTCAGGCACTTCCTCAGACGGAGGTCGCTGTGAGGTCAGACACAGGAAGTCAGGGTCACATGTTCAAAGAAATAGTTTCATGAATGTGTTTCATTTTTATGAATATTTGGATCAAAGTCATGAGTTTGAGATGGAAGCCCAAGTCTGTCCCAAAAAAAGAGAAACCTTCCCAAAATAATGAGAAAGTTTCTCAAAATATTGATTTACGGTATTATCTAAAAAAAATATGAACTCTCTAAAAATATTTATTTATTATCTAAAATAATAAGAAACGCACTAAAACACTAACTAACTAATTAAAGGTGATTAAAGGGTGTTCTTCTTCGCGTCACCTGCTGGGTTTGGCCGGCGCTCCTCTCCAGGCCTGCTGGTAGACGTCACCCGCCACCCCGAACAGCCAGCGCATGTCGGCCGGCACCTCGGGGATCCACTCCACCAACCTGAGTCACAGCGGGAGTCTTAAAGGGACGGTTCACCCCGAACATCGGGTCTTAAAGGGACAGTTCACCCCGAACATCGGGTCTTAAAGGGACAGTTCACCCCGAACATCAGGTCTTAAAGGGACGGTTCAACCCAAACATCAGGTCTTAAAGGGACGGTTCACCCGAACATCAAGTCTTAAAGGGACGGTTCACCCCGAACATCGGGTCTTAAAGGGACAGTTCACCCCGAACATCAGGTCTTAAAGGGACGGTTCAACCCAAACATCAGGTCTTAAAGGGACGGTTCAACCCAAACATCAGGTCTTAAAGGGACGGTTCACCATCTCACATACAGCCTTCATTTAAAACAATCACACACCGACATTCTTGTAAAATAGATCCTGATAGATAAAGTTTGTAAATGTGTTTAGATCATGAATATTGGTAATTATTTAATAAATTGTACGTATAGAATCCTTTTCTCTGATTATTCCCTTCATGTTCAGGCGTTATTCCGACTTTATCACAAATGTAATTCTCCATTAGATTAAAAAAATAAAAATAAAAATGTGGTGCATCTCTGGTTTTTATATATTTTATGCATTACAAATATGAATACACGTGGGTTGATTTTGGGGTGTACTGTCCCTTTAAGAGGCTGGACGCTCACCTCTGGGCCACGGAGTAGGCCGACTGCACAGGAAGTGTGCAGGGCATCAGCATGTAGGACGCCACTCGCACCGGCAGCATGCCGGACACCCTGGCGTACAGACCGGACTTGTCCCGGCACGCCTCACAGAACACTGACGGAGGACAGAGAGTCGTCAGCATATTCACACGCCCGGACACAAAAACATGCCGTCACAGTCCGGCGATGACATCACACCTTTCTTGATGGGCGTTGGCAAATTGATCTGCTCATCCAGCCACCAGTGCTCCTTCCTCAGGAGGCGGAGCCTGCGCAGCACCCACTCCCTGGTGGTCTCCGTATGCATGCAGCAGCAGGGGGGCGTGGCCTCCGGGGGGGCGGGGCCTGAGGTTGGGTGGTCCTGCAGCATCAGGTCTGGTAAAACAAAACAAGAACAGATGGAGATGCATCGCAACTGCGTTTATTTGAGGGTCGCCGTGGTAACGGGAGGAGGATACTCACTGTTTTCTTCCAGGAAGCGCAGAGCGTCTTTATAACCGCTCTGACACATCTCAGCCAGAACCTGCAGACAGGAAATATATACATTTATATATATTCATATGTATTTATTGTTCAGGGCTCCTCCACCTTCTCCAAAGTCAATTCAAGCACTTTCCAAGCATTTCAAGGTGCATCTCCATGCTTTTCCAGCCCCTTCCAGCTGTGGTAAACTCCATCTTTGTACCAATCCAATGGTCAGTATTCAGTCTACTTATTCTGTCACTTGTTCATCACATTAAATGAGATGTTCTTGTCCTCTAAACAACCAACATGATGTTTGGAGACAGCTTTTTACAGAAGGACCACAAATGAAAGGAAAACTAATTCCACTAACAGATCCACAGAAATATAATCACCAACTATTTTCATCATCTGTTCATCATCAAAAGTCATTTTTCATAAAGAAATGTCAGGAAATGCTGTTTTCAGTCCCTCAGATATGGAGAACTTCTTTCCTCTGTTCTATAGAGAGAAGATCAGACTTTATGTAACCCATGAGCATAAAACTAAACAATAAAACGTCAGCAGATCTGCTCTCAGCCAATCAGCCGGCTGCTCTGATAGCAACGAGGGATCACGGGTCCAAACACACACCTGACATTCTCTGAGTGTTTGGGTTGAACCTGTTTTTGGTCACGTGACCTGCAGAGAGGAAAATCCTCCCGGCAGGAATGTGGCGCCTCGTCACACACACACACACACACATTACATAACGAGAGAGAGAGAGACAGCAGAGGGGCGAGCGAGACACGTCAGGTGTGAAGGTTCAAACGTGGTTTTATGAATCGTAGCCATGACAACCTGCTGCACTTTATCGTGTGTTTCATTAAATACGGCATTAATTATTATCCGTACAGTATATTATATATTATATATAGTTATAGGCTGATTACCAACGTTTTCTATTTTTTTGTGTTTTGGGTCCAACAAAACCAACTGGAAAATGGGGTGAAAGGTCGGCGCCGAGGCCGTCAGAGGAACCACCGTTCACGTTAAAAACCACCACGATGATGTCTCAGAATGAACACACTATTGAATGAACCCTGAACGCCACCTGAAACTACAATTTACCAACACATGTACATTTCATACATGTTGTATTATTATATTTATATATAAACAAACATACCATGATATTTGTTGTACATGTTAAAAAGCAACATTTTCTCATTTCTTATTCCTGACTTATAAAGACGAGGAATCAACGAGTACGGAGTTGGGAGTGAGGACGGGTTAGCCTAGCTTAGCATAAGATGAATAAATAGAACGATTACTACTAACGTGTTCTATCATGTAAAAACCAAAGTCTATGTTTTTATAGTTACACGCTGCAACCACTGCTACTATGCTAAGCTAAGCTAATAGCCTTCCGTCTCTAGATACCGAACTAAAAACGTCCTAGCATTAACGCGTTATCGACTGCACCTTGAGCGACTGTTTGTGGGGTTTTGGGGGCGTCGGCCTACCTTGGGCTCCGGCGGGAACAGCGCCCGGCTGAGGCGGTACATGTTGCCCACGTTCATCTGGATGCTGGTGTTGGTGAAGCGCAGCTCGTGGAAGCTGGTGGAGTTGTCGCGGGGGCAGATGTCGCACTCGCCGGAGAACGGCGAGATGGTGATGGTGTTCTTCAGCTCCGACTGAGGCAGGTTGTTGCTGATGCCGCCGTCCACGTAGCGCTGACAGGAAACAGGAAGCAAAGAAGTGACCTTCAGGGTGTGTTTGGTATCATCAGTATTGATTATACTATTCCCATGTGACCCAAACAGACTAAATGTAAACAGTTCCAAAGCCCATGACAACAGTTTGCTCCCCTGCCGGGCCGAGCCACACCTGCATTAACAAGGCGGCTCCATTAATGGTACGACCTCCTTTTGTTTTCATTCTGTATTACATGACGGAACAAGTCTCTCTGACTCACACAGGATGTGAACTATCGAACATAACATCCCAAAATCAAAATCTCACAGCAATGTACCAAAAAACTGGAGCCTGGTCACTCTCTGACAGTAACGCCTTTGTGTGATTGACACCCCCTCCCCCCCAGGTTATGTAATGGTCTGCTCCAGTTTTCTGTTTTAGGCCTCTGGAACATCAAAGGAGGGTTTTGATCATTTAAAGCGCTTAAAAACGCCACGGAGAAGGATTGACCTCCCTGTCAGTGCCGGTTGTAAAATCCAGCTGAGCCGGGCAGATATGGGGGGGGGGGGGGGTAACATCTGTGTTGGTAAGGAAGAGCCAGACAGGAAGTAGGTCAGCAAATAAATGGAGGTCAGGGTTGTTCAACAGAAATGTATCTCTTTTTTTATACACAAGTGAACTTCTTACTCTAATGTTGCCACATTAGCATTAGCGCTGAACGATAATATCGTAAACAAAGTTAGCATTTCTCAGATTTGGCCTCTTGTATGTCTGATGTTGAATAAAAATACATTGCAGTGCAGAAATGCATGAGGCTAGCATTTAGCTCAAAGCACTGTTAGCATAGACTTTATATTCTGCGTTCACGCAAAACGCAAAGTATACTTTTTTGCGTGGCGCCGTCACATAAAACATCAAAAACAAAAATGTGAACGAACACTTCATTCATGCAACGTGAATGAGGCCAAAATATGTGAAAATGATTAAAAAAAAAATACATAAAAATAATACATAAAAAATAAATTGTATCCCAAGAAAATATGGATTTGTTCTCATAAATAATTGTATGTTATGTATAATAATAATAATTTATATTTGTGGTAATTATTGAACACTTTCTGTACTTTTTCTTCACAGTTTTCTTTAACACACTGTCATTTTGCATTGATGGTGGCGCCCCCCTGTGGACAGAAGTGGTAGTGACCCCGAGCACCACACTCCTTTTAGAAAACCCCACATTTTACGACAGCGGGTTCTAAAAGTCGACAAGTACTGGTTCTGGTTCTCCCATCGCTGAAGGGGGCTTGAGGAGAAACCCTGAGTCTGAAAGGGGTCTCTGGTGGACTCGCATGGTTTTTGTTGGAATCTAGAACCTTTAACCGGCTCACGCTGAAGCATCGGTGTCAGCAATGCTCTGTTCCATGACCGTGTGGTTTTCATGCCTCCAGTTAAGTCACACTCGAGCCGAAGACAGTGAGTCACACTGAACTGGGATCAGAAAGAACACAATGTACGGACGGCGACGCGGCTGCAGACGAGATCCTGAACCGCCTTTAAAACATGTCAAGGGCTTAAAGTGGCACCTTTGAACCTCCTTACTCCGTTTGAAGCCCAACGCTGGTTCACTTATGTTGCTACCGCATTACATCACTGCTGAAGTCCAGAAGCACTGACTGCAGAATGACCTGACCCAGCTGACCATGACTCTGCCGATTAATAAACAGAACCTCCAATCAGCCGCTGACCTTCGCACTTTGACCTTTTTATCTTTTTATCATATAACAGACGTGTTTTTGGGGGATGAATGATGACCACCTCCCTCTGAGTCGGGGGATCACCGCCCGCACTAGACCTCCGGCGCATGACTCCAACCTGACTCCACGCTGCAGCTGACTCCCCTGAGCTCGGCAGGGAACGGCTAACCGCGACCTCCCGCTGACCTCCCCGCCCGCCGCTGACCTCCACACCGCTGACCTCCCCGCCTGCCGCTGACCTCCGCTGACCTCCCCACTGCCTGACCTCCCCACTGCTGACCTCCCCACTGCTGACCTCCCCGCCGCTGACCTCCCCACTGCTGACCTCCCCTGCTGACCTCCCCGCCTGACCTCCCCGCTCCGACACTGACCCCGCACCCTGACCTCCCCGCCGCTGACCTCCCCACCGCTGACCTCCGTGCTGACCCCCCCCGCTGACCCCCTGACCTGCACCCGCTGACCCCCGCCCCTACTCCTGCGGCCACCCTGCTATCTGGATGACTCCTTTGGAGTTGAACTCTGACACCAGCACGTTCTTCCCGTCGCACACCCGGGTCAGCGAGACGCACAGCCGGCCTGAGGCCAGCGTGTGGGCATTGGAGGGCAGGTCCCGGTTCAGGCCGGACTTGATCACCTTGACCAGGTTGAAGGTTGGGTGAAGGGGGCCCAGGTTCCTCTTCCTGGCTTCCTTCGCCACCTCGATGACATCCTCACAACATTGAGCTGAGGAAAGAAAGGGAAAAAAGAGAATCAGGACTTTGTAGCAGGATCAGGAGATCCCCCCACCCCCCTAATCAATATTCCCTAAAGCTACCAGGAGTCTGTGACCAGCAGTGACCTGGGTGAGCCCTCATCCGAGGATCGGACTACGTCTAGGTCAGCAGCTCCTCTCTGATACCAGCTCTGTGATTACCTCATCATAGGACTTTTTGTTTCTGCTGTTTGTCACTTTTACTGATTTTTAAACCTGTTAATGACTTTGTATCTGATAACCTTTTGTTGTTATTATAATTAGCATTTATTAACTTAATTGATTTTTTCCTTGCTTTCTGTTCTAATACCTGTGCTGATTTTTGTAGGCATATTTTATGTTATATACAGTGTTATTATTATTTAGAAGAAGTATGTTTGGGACACTGAGACTCCCTTTGCTTCATATATTAAAGTACCTTTATTTGTATTTCTATATGTGAAATATTTTATACATATTTTACATTTTTTATACATTTTGGGTCAATTTTATCAAGACAAACTGAAAGATTTAAAAAAATAAATTAAAATAAATAAATTAAAAATATTTCTCATTTAAATCAGTGTAGTTCGATATAGAAAACAACAAAATCAAAATATAACAACTATGTCACTAATAGTTAGTAAATACTGACTTATAAACATAATAATAATGCTACTAACACTACTAATAAGAATGCAACTACTAGCTTAATACATATAATAATGCTAACACTACTAATAATAATAATACGGAGCTCCAGACTTCCGGCGCCCCAGCGGCTCGTCTTA
The DNA here is from genome assembly GCA_029853015.1 of Chelidonichthys spinosus. NCBI lineage: Eukaryota > Metazoa > Chordata > Actinopteri > Perciformes > Triglidae > Chelidonichthys > Chelidonichthys spinosus. The sequence goes on along the minus strand of CM056841.1, from coordinate 18,192,863 downwards.
CTTATGGACGCCTGGCTGGCGAGCACCGCGGCGGTCAGAGCCCCGGCGGAGGCCCCGTACAGCTTGGTGGCCCCCCGGAGGAGGAAGGGCGCTTTCTCCAGCAGGCAGCTGGCGACTCCGATGTGGTAAATCCCCAGAAACCCGCACCCGGCGAAAGACAGGTTCCAGCCCCCTTTTAGGTCGACCATGGCGGGGGCATGCCCCGGTCCGGGAGAGACCGGAGAGAGAGCACCGAAGCGGGTCGGCGGCGGAGGAGACGGGCGGGGGGGGTCTTCGGCTCGGCGGAGAGACGCGGACTGATCCGCCGACGACAGGGCGAGTAGTATTAAGAGGCTGCTGGCCCTTTAAGAGGGGAGGGGCTTCTGCTGGTGCCTTCAGGTGCAATCGGATCATACACCAATATTCCTTTAGAGCCGCTACGGGAAAGGTTACACGTATCTGTAAACGTTACGAGAAAGTGAACTTGTAGCTTGTAGCATCGTGTCAAGCTAGTAAGATTAGCATTAAACTGTTTTATAGTATATATATATATATACACATTTTTTAAATATATATATTTGGACTATATAAAACGGAAACCGAAGGCAAAGTCATTTAAAGCCAGGGTTTGTGTGTAGAAACACTAGGATTAACGAGGTTCCAGTAAAGGCAACATGCTTCCTGCATAACAGCCAAGCGACAGCAACACGTGACACAGCATCTTTAAAAATACAAGAAAAGAAAGAAGAAAAAAACCCGTCTAACCCCCTCCCCCTCCTACTTCTCTTTGCTCAACAGTTTGTTTGCAGTCTTGTCTTTAATATCCTTTATTAATGAGATAACAATAATATTATTATTAATAATAATAATAATAATAATAATAATTAACTGTATTTAATGCTGCACACACATACATTTTATTTCTCATTCAAATCAGTGTACTTCAAATATCCTTCATTCTTGACTTTAACTCAACAGTTTTTTTGGTTTTCTAATTTATTTATTTTTGTTTACAATTCTTTATATAAAGTATACTAAATATTACACATAAGAATACAGCAACATATACAGGTAACTACAACAGGCTACCAGGCGTAGCCTATATAGGCTATATTATGTAAGGATATTTTGAGTGGGCCATATGTTGAAAGTTTCAGAAATAACATTGATGTAATATTTAACCTCATGGAAGAAAAGTACAACATTCGTTTGTTTTTATTTACTGCTGAATTTACATTTATGAACATGACATTTTACCATTAGTTGCTCATTCAATTATGTTTCATTGAATATATTAACATTTAATAATAATGTAATGTAATAATAATAATAACAACAATAATGATAATTATGTATATCATATATCATTATCAATGTGTTTACATTCTACAGAAGGATAATTATGTAAGATCATGTGATTACTGCAGCCTTGTCGTTTACTGGAGCGTGTGAATCTGTGTTGGGTCGCGCGCATCTCCTCAGAGTGGTCCTGATGCTGGGAACTGGCGGGGGCGCGCATTACATCACCTCTCTCCCGCGTGATTGGCTGTTGGGTCAACCCCGTCCGTGCAGCATCATCATCATCATCATCATCATCATCCGCCGTGTTTCAACTAACCGACCTCAACGTCGTCATCGACCCGCACGTTCTTCCTGCTCCCCGAACCGTTCCGCGTGCGTGCGTCTCGCGCGCGCGTCCGGGATTTTTTTCTCCGTCGTCGCACTGGCGGCGCGCAGCAGTTTCGAGGATGGCCGAGAGCGAGGCAGACACGCCGAGCACGCCGATCGAGTTCGAGAGCAAGTACTTCGAGTTCGACGGCGTGCGGCTGCCGCCCTTCTGCAGAGGGAAGATGGAGGAGATCGCCAACTTCTCCCTGCGGAGTAGCGACATCTGGATCGTCACCTACCCGAAGTCCGGTAAGCAGCGCCCCCGGTAACACCTGTGTTTACATCGCCAGCACCCAAAGGCCTGCTGACGTCCAGCCTCCACGCGGCCGCACGAGTCATAATAAAGAAGCCCGCGCGCATCCATCATCATCATCACACGCGTAGGATGGAAGTTGCTGTTTACATCCGTTGCTGCAGCGCCGCTGCTGCTGCAGGCCGGAGGTTGCCGGGTTGTTACCGGGTTGTTGCCAGGTTGGTGCCCCGCTGTGCGCCGGGGTGGGTCCGGTCATGTGACGGCCGGTGGCAGCTGGAGCTGGAGGGCAGAGAGGGGCAACAGGGCAATAAAGGAGTGAACATGAATCAATGAATTAATTGATGAAATGTGTTAAAATTAATATATATATTAATAATACTTCTACTGTATGAATGCGATCCAGTGCATTTCCCAGAATGCCATCTAACACTAAAGTTTGAATCTATAACAACGATGTTCACTTCAGGGTTCCTACACATTTTCCAAAGTCAAATTCAAGCACTTTCCAAGCACTTCCAGGTGCATTTCCATGCTTTTCCAGCCCCTTCCAGCTGTGGTAAACTCCATCTTTGTACCAATCCAATGGTCAGTATTCAGTCTACTTATTCTGTCACTTGTTCATCACATTAAATGAGATGTTCTTGTCCTCTAAACAACCAACATGATGTTTGGAGACAGCTTTTTACAGAAGGACCACAAATGAAAGGAAAACTAATTCCACTAACAGATCCACAGAAATATAATCACCAACTATTTTCATCATCTGTTCATCATCAAAAGTCATGTTTCATAAAGAAATGTCACAAAATGCTGTTTCCTCTTTAATATTATGTTGAGAAATTGTGATAAAATATAATTAAAATATGAATCTGTCAACAATTATTATGTAAATGTCTTAGCATCGTATCCATCATTACAAAGTCCTGAACTATAGGCTGCACTACACATTATTATTGGTTAATAAGGAACACAGTTTTATATAATATGTTAAAGGGGGTCCCTCCACCGGGTCTAGTTCTTAGGGGTCCTTGGTCTAAAACACTGAACACCTCTCTGGTCTATAAAGGGTTTAACATGTGGACTTATCAGACCTACAGCTGAGGCTCAGCAGGATGTAATTATGTTAGTTTGCAGACGATGGTGCATATATGCTGCTTCTCATACCTTGAGAGGAAGCAAACTCTCCCTTGTGTAACTGAGCTGCTTCCTGTTGAGGTTCTTGCCTTTTTGAGGCCCGGACTCAGCCCTGATCCATCCAGACTCCCCTGGAAGCTCCGAGGAAAATCTTCTCTCTCTGAGTGATGTTGAAGTAACGGTTAAACAGGCGAGGTGGGTCCAGGCCTCTGTGTCGGTCCTCTTCTGCTGCAGAGGGAGACAGGAAACACATGGAGGGGCCACATGGGTCGGGATGCCGCAGAGCTGCGAGGCCATTGGCTCACACGTGGAGGTCTCAGCCAATGGGGTTAGAGAGATTCTCCAAACAGAAGGGGGGGGGGGGGGCTCTACTGTTTATGATGGCGATGCATTTTTTGTGTGTTGTGACATCAGCCGTACGACAGTCATGTATCTAGGTGGGGGGGATAACAAATAAATGCACCGAATTTTATGTAATTTAACGTGATATTTTTGTTTTTTAATCATATACTTTTTATTTTCACAGTTAATTGCATGTTATTTGGTGAGAAAGGAGTGCTTTTACCTTAAATGTCTTTATTTATTTGAAGAGATTCTTTCTGACAGTGTGGGAAACCGATTTGGCATCAGAAGCTGCTTTTGTCTGACTCTGGTTTTTTGGGGGAAATCAGTTTTTCGTGACACATATTACATCACAGAGACATAAACACATCTTGTAGAGCGAGGGAGCTTCTTCAGGAAACTGAACCATCTCTTCGGAGATGGATTGTGGCGCCATGGTTTCCTCGGTTTCACGGCCAGCATGTGGCGGTCGGAGGCCAGTGGGCATCCTCCTCCCAGATCCTCACATGATGGATCTGATGGGATCTGGCGGCAGCCTGCAGCCGTCGTCCTGTTGGGCTTCTCCAATGGAAGCGTGTGAGACAAAGCTTTCTCTTTCACACACAAAGAAACTTGTTAAAGCTGAAGTTATTAAAGCACTTTTATAAAAAGATTTTCAATTCCTCCCGTCGTCACTGAATCACAAATGGAGACTAAACATATCGTAGTGGTCTGTGGTCCCCAGATGCGTCATTTTGGACGTTTGCTCCTTGCAGCGACTTGGTCAACGAGTTGACGCCAGCAACAGGGGCGGACCGGCCATGGGTCATATTTTAATTTCAGATGTTACATCATGAATCATGGACGTATTAAAACAGGTGACGGTACGGCCCTCAGCTCAACACTGCCGTGTAACGCATCCGCAGACAGCGGTAAACGCCGGAGCTCTTAGAGGACACGAGCCAAAGTCTGGCGTGTTCAGAAGGGTCGAATTAGGTCAGACGCCACCCACTCCCGAGTCTCTACGACCCTCCGTTCCCGAGATATACGCAAAAATGTGAAAATTGGGGTTAGGGATGGGCTTGGCTGTATCTCCGGAACGGTACGTCGTAGAGACTCAGGCCAAAGACTGGCGTGTTCAGAAGGATCGAATTAGGTTAGGGTTAGGGTTAGGGTTGGGGTTAATTCCTTTATTTATCTTCGCTGTATCTCCGGAATGTTAACAACAATAGGCCTATTGAATTCTCATTTTCATGTCTAGGAACAAGAGACATTAGATATGGAAGCAACATCTTCTAAAAGCAGTGACATTATGAAGTTACCAACAGGCTCTTTCCTGGTTCCTCTCTCTGCTCGTAGGCACCAGTCTGCTTCAGGAGATCGTGTATCTGGTGAGCCAGGGAGCCGATCCGGACGAGATCGGCCTCATGAACATCGACGAGCAGCTGCCGGTCCTAGAGTACCCCCAACCGGGCCTGGACATCATACAGGTAACGGCCCTTTAGCCCGCCTGGGTGACCCTGTGTTGTCATGGATACCTAGTTGAGATGACGGCCTCAGTTTGAAGATCACAAGGGCTGTGTGTCGATCATTTCAAGGCTGCTGCTGCTGATTTCCATCTTTGTTTATCAGTTTGTTCTCTGCCGCGCCTTGTGGAGGATTCAATCCCCCTTGGGGGGGTTATTTTTTTATTTTGCATTTTTATTGCAACCTGGAAATTTAAAATGTGTTGTAGTTTTGTTTTATGTAACTGACAACACAAAATAATAAACATTTCAAAAGTGAATCTAAAACTTATTCCTATATAAAAAGCAAACAATCAAACCCTTTGCTAAATAAGATCTGGTTCACAAACTTACTTCGGAGGTTAAATCCACATTCTGCACTGAAGTAGAAAGACAAATATTTGGGTTAAAACATAGTCAGGGACATTGAAAAAAAAAACTCAATTATATAATGTATAATTCCCCTCAAATGCAATAAAACAAAAGTAACAAACCTGCTTATGAAAATGTGAAGAAGGGAAAGTAGATATTTGTTTTCACATGTCAGGAGGAAAAGTAAAAAGTTAAATAAAAAAATAAATTTTAAGAGACCCTGAGGGTTCTGGAAAGCAGGTCTGTCCTTTGGACCAAAAGTCAAATAATGAAAAAGACATTTTGGTGCTCCTGAGACAACTCAAATTGAAATGACATGGATGAAATATTTTCTAGGAATTAAAAAGCTGTAAACAGCCAACTCTTTCTCATGACACTGGTTCCGCCTTAAAGGCTAAATGAGTCATAAAGGGGGCCGTGAAAACTGTTGCATGATGTCTTCAGTTTCTGAGAAAGAAAATCCGTGCTCGGGTTTGAATTTATGAGAAAATGTAGGATCCTGTTGTTTTTCTTTTAAAAGGTAATTTATCTCAGATACAAGTTGTGAATGCACATAAAAACCCAGTGCAACAGGAAGGTGAACAAAACACAGCACTTCAGAATAAAACAATACTTGTGATCGTGAACAATGTGGACTCACATCTTTGTTTTTGTGTGAGGTTTATTAAATCAGTATTTTTTTTGGACCAGCTATCATAGTCAGGTAAATTCCTTGAGTGAAAAACAGCAATGTCCCCAGAAAAAGTGAGCAACAGATTTTGTGGGCAGCATGTGACTGTCTGAATAGATTAGATAAAGACATAAAGACTCGCCCGAGAGTAGCAGCAGCAGCGTTCTGCAGCAGATAAGTGAAGACAAGATTACAGATTCAAGGAAAGCAAAATATTCCTCTGTGTTTTCTCAGGAGCTGACCTCCCCCCGCCTGATCAAAAGTCATCTCCCCTATCGATTCTTGCCCACGGCCATGCACACCGGAGAAGCCAAGGTCAGTACACGGGCCTTCCATACATACGGGAGGCCGCATATGGGAGGTTACATACGGGAGGCCCCATATGGGAGGTTACATACGGGAGGCCCCATATGGGAGGTTACATACGGGAGGCCCCATATGGGAGGTTACATATGGGAGGTAACATATGGGAGGCCGCATATGGGAGGTTACATACGCAAGGTAACATATGGGAGGTAACATACGGGAGGTTACATATGGGAGGTAACATACGGGAGGTTACATATGGGAAGTAACATACGGGAGGTTACATATGGGAAGTAACATACGGGAGGTTACATACGGGAGGTTACATACGGGAGGTTACATATGGGAGGTTACATACGCAAGGTAACATATGGGAGGTAACATACGGGAGGTTACATATGGGAGGTAACATACGGGAGGTTACATATGGGAGGTTACATACGGGAGGTTACATACGGGAGGTTACATACGGGAGGTAATATATGGGAAGTAACATACGGGAGGTTACATATGGGAGGTTACATACGGGAGGTTACATATGGGAGGTTACATATGGGAGGTTACATACGGGAGGTTACATATGGGAGGTTACATATGGGAGGTAATATATGGGAAGTAACATACGGGAGGTTACATACGGGAGGTTACATACGGGAGGTAATATATGGGAAGTAACATACGGGAGGTTACATACGGGAGGTTACATACGGGAGGTTACATACGGGAGGTAATATATGGGAAGTAACATACGGGAGGTTACATACGGGAGGTTACATACGGGAGGTTACATACGGGAGGTTACATACGGGAGGTAATATATGGGAAGTAACATACGGGAGGTTACATACGGGAGGTTACATACGGGAGGTAATATATGGGAAGTAACATACGGGAGGTTACATACGGGAGGTTACATACGGGAGGTTACATACGGGAGGTTACACACGGGAGGTAATATATGGGAAGTAACATACGGGAGGTTACATATGGGAGGTTACATACGGGAGGTTACATATGGGAGGTTACATATGGGAGGTTACATATGGGAGGTTACATATGGGAGGTTACATATGGGAGGTTACATACGGGAGGTTACATATGGGAGGTTACATATGGGAAGTTACATATGGGAGGTTACATATGGGAGGTTACATATGGGAGGTTACATATGGGAGGTTACATATGGGAGGTTACATATGGGAAGTAACATATGGGAGGTTACATACGGGAGGTTACATATGGGAGGTAACATACGGGAGGTTACATATGGGAGGTAACATACGGGAGGTTACATATGGGAGGTTACATATGGGAGGTTACATACGGGAGGTTACATATGGGAGGTTACATATGGGAGGTTACATACGGGAGGTTACATATGGGAGGTTACATATGGGAGGTTACATATGGGAGGTTACATATGGGAAGTTACATATGGGAGGTTACATATGGGAGGTTACATATGGGAGGTTACATATGGGAGGTTACATACGGGAGGTTACATATGGGAGGTTACATATAGGAGGCCCCATATGGGAGGTTACATATGGGAGGTTACATATGGGAGGTTACATATGGGAGGTTACATATAGGAGGCCCCATATGGGAGGTTACATATGGGAGGTTACATATGGGAGGTTACATATAGGAGGCCCCATATGGGAGGTTACATATGGGAGGTTACATATGAGAGGTAGCATACGGGAGGCCCCATATGGGAGGTTACATAAGGGAGGTTACATACAGGAGGTAACATATGGGAGGTTACATATGGGAGGCCCCATATGGGAGGTTACATATGGGAGGTAACATACGGGAGGCCCCATATGGGAGGTTACATAAGGGAGGTTACATACAGGAGGTAACATATGGGAGGTTACATATGGGAGGCCCCATATGGGAGGTTACATATGGGAGGTTACATATGGGAGGCCCCATATGGGAGGTTACATATGGGAGGTTACATATGGGAGGTTACATATGGGAGGTTACATATGAGAGGTTACATACGGGAGGTTACATACGGGAGGTTACATACGGGAGGTAATATATGGGAAGTAACATACGGGAGGTTACATACGGGAGGTTACATACGGGAGGTAATATATGGGAAGTAACATACGGGAGGTTACATACGGGAGGTTACATACGGGAGGTTACATACGGGAGGTTACACACGGGAGGTAATATATGGGAAGTAACATACGGGAGGTTACATATGGGAGGTTACATACGGGAGGTTACATATGGGAGGTTACATATGGGAGGTTACATATGGGAGGTTACATATGGGAGGTTACATACGGGAGGTTACATATGGGAGGTTACGTATGGGAAGTTACATATGGGAGGTTACATATGGGAGGTTACATACGGGAGGTTACATATGGGAGGTTACATATGGGAGGTTACATATGGGAAGTAACATATGGGAGGTTACATACGGGAGGTTACATACGGGAGGTAACATACGGGAGGTTACATATGGGAGGTAACATACGGGAGGTTACATATGGGAGGTTACATATGGGAGGTTACATACGGGAGGTTACATATGGGAGGTTACATACGGGAGGTTACATACGGGAGGTTACATATGGGAGGTTACATATGGGAGGTTACATATGGGAGGTTACATATGGGAAGTTACATATGGGAGGTTACATATGGGAGGTTACATATGGGAGGTTACATATGAGAGGTTACATACGGGAGGTTACATATGGGAGGTTACATATAGGAGGCCCCATATGGGAGGTTACATATGGGAGGTTACATATGGGAGGTTACATATAGGAGGCCCCATATGGGAGGTTACATATGGGAGGTTACATATGAGAGGTAGCATACGGGAGGCCCCATATGGGAGGTTACATAAGGGAGGTTACATACAGGAGGTAACATATGGGAGGTTACATATGGGAGGCCCCATATGGGAGGTTACATATGGGAGGTAACATACGGGAGGCCCCATATGGGAGGTTACATAAGGGAGGTTACATACAGGAGGTAACATATGGGAGGTTACATATGGGAGGCCCCATATGGGAGGCCCCATATGGGAGGTTACATATGGGAGGCCCCATATGGGAGGTTACATATGGGAGGTTACATATGGGAGGCCCCATATGGGAGGTTACATATGGGAGGTTACATATGGGAGGTTACATATGAGAGGTTACATATGGGAGGTTACATATGGGAGGTTACATATGGGAGGTTACATATGGGAGGTTACATATGAGAGGTTACATATGGGAGGTTACATATGGGAGGTAACATATGGGAGGCCCCATATGGGAGGTTACATATGGGAGGTTACATATGGGAGGTTACATATGAGAGGTAACATATGAGAGGTAGCATACGGGAGGCCCCATATGGGAGGCCCCATATGGGAGGCTACATATGGGAGGTTACATATGGGAGGCCCCATATGGGAGGTTACATATGGGAGGTTACATATGAGAGGTAACATATGAGAGGTAGCATACGGGAGGCCCCATATGGGAGGTTACATATGGGAGGTAACCTACGGGAGGCCCCATATTGGAGGTTACATATGGGAGGTTACATATGGGAGGCCCCATATGGGAGGTTACATATGGGAGGTTAACATACGGGAGGCCCCATATGGGAGGTTACATATGGGAGGTTACATATGGGAGGCCCCATATGGGAGGTTACATATGGGAGGTAACATACGGGAGGCCCCATATGGGAGGTTACATACGGGAGGCCCCATACGGGAGGCCCCATATGGGAGGTTAGAGGTAACATATGGGAGGTAACATATGGGAGGCCCCATATGGGAGGTTACATACGGGAGGCCCCATACGGGAGGCCCCATATGGGAGGTTACATATGGGAGGTAACATATGGAAGGTAACATACGGGAGGCCCCATACGGGAGGCCCCATACGGGAGGCCCCATATGGGAGGTAACATATGGGAGGTAACATACGGGAGGCCCCATATGGGAGGTTACATATGGGAGGTAACATACGGGAGGCCCCATACGGGAGGCCCCATATGGGAGGTTACATATGGGAGGTAACATACGGGAGGCCCATACGGGACAATACATGCGGGAGGTTACATACTATTTAACTGTGTACCATGTTCTAGTAATCCAGGACTAATATCACACATGTGACCCTGCCGGGTGCTGTTGTGGTCCCCCCTAGGTGATCTACATGGCCCGTAACCCCAAAGACCTGGTGGTGTCCTACTACCAGTTCCACCGCTCCCTCAGGACCATGAGCTACCGGGGAACCTTCCAGGAGTTCTGCCGCCGCTTCATGCACGACAAGCGTGAGTACGCGGGTCACCGGAGGACCTGCTGAGTCCTGCAGACTAGTGTGAGCTCACCCAGCTGTCTGTCTGTCTGTCTGTCTGCCTGTCTGTCTGTCTGTCTCTCAGTGGGATACGGTTCCTGGTTTGAACACGTTCAGGAATTCTGGGAACATCGTTTGGACTCCAACGTCCTCTTCTTGAAATATGAAGACATGTACAAGGTAACATCATCATCATCATCACCATAGAGAGGCTAAGTCCCGCCTCTTCCAGTTTCCCACACTAATTTCAGAAAAAATATGTAGACTCAAAATGTAATTTGTGTCTCGCCGTTGACAACCGTTGACATTTTTCCGCAATACGTAGATTTTGAAGTTATAAGGAAGTAACAAGGTACAAATACTTTGTTAATGCGATTAAGTACAATTTTCAGGTATCTGCACTTTAGTATTTATTTTTCCCTACATGTTAAAACAGATATCTGTACTTTCTACTCACATTTCCATAAACAGGCTTGTAAGTAGGGTATCATGAGTATCTCATCTCATCTCATCTTATTCTACAAAGCAAAATTGATGTTTCCACCTTTATGTGACAAAGTGAAGAAAAGTTTAATTCCTACAACAGTAACTTCTATTAACCTTCAGTTTGATTGTCTGCCTCTTTTCTTACAACATCTTTTGTACAGAACATTCTGACTACACACATGTACTACATGTATGTCAAATCAATATTTGTCCTTTGCTTGGTCAAAAGTCCCTTTTTCCTGTTTTTCCGTTATCTGGAGTTATTGAGCTCACAGGCACAGACTTATCTTTGAAACTGAAGGGAGTTTTTATTATGTATGAATAAAGAAAGAATCCAATCTTATTATCGAATGTCATCTTAAACATTTCTGAGATGCTGGCTACTAATCCTCGACTTGATATCAATTCACCAAAACTGAAGAGATACCTGGGAGATCATTTGAAATGCTCACTTTTTAAATGATTTAAGATTAAAATGAATATTTGTCTGCTTATAAGCAAAGTATGTAAATTATTTAGACAGAATCTAAAGATAAATTAACTAAAATGTGCAGAGGTAAATTCAATATTTTTCCTCAAATATGAGGTCGACACGTCTACGGAATCAGACTCCAGTCTGGAGACAGTTAGCCTAGCTTAGCATTAAACAGCTAACCAGGCTCCGTCCAAAGCTAAAGCTAACTGACTATACAATATATCTTGTTTTTTTTTTATTTAATCCATTAAAAAACTAAGTATGAACTCCCATGAACCTTAACTGAGGCCTACTTTGTGTTTAGTGCTCATTAGCAAACATTAGCATCCTAATCGGTTAAAAAAACGCTTTATCTGCTGAACGTTAACGATGTCTCTGTGAGCATATTAGCACAAAGCACCACTGAGGCTGTTGTGTAGCTGCTTCATAGCTCGGTTCCCTCTCTCCTGCCTTGAACACACAGGAGGCTGTAAAACTGATTATTTGTTTAACTGCTCCTTGATGACGTATTGTACAATAGAGCTGTACATTTTGTCCCGACAGCTGTCATGTGACATGAACATGCATGAACTGTCTGACCTCATAAATGTAGTTTCAAACTAAGGAGGTCGGCGTGCTAGACGTTTATAAAAACAGGCTTTCACCGACTTCAGATCCAGTGTTTTATTAACATTTTAAGCTTTGTAGTTGTAGCTGGTATCATTTTGTTTTAATCTTCTCGGCTACCATTGCTACAACGCTATCACGCTACCATCTTACCACGCAACCATGCTACCACGCTACAAATGCAATTAGCTTCTAATCTAGCTTCTATGTCGTCACTTTTGTATATTGGTTGCAAATATCCAAGGTCATGACGGCCAAAATGTGAGTTTAGTTCTGGAAAAAACTTGTCTGGGAACGGAATTTTTTTATTGGAGATAGGGTTGCACTTCACTTACCTCCTCTATACCCCCCCCCCCCCTCCAGGATCTGGGGACATTGGTGGAACAGTTGGCCCGGTTCCTGGGAGTTTCCTGTGACAAGGCTCAGCTGGAGGGCATGGTGGAGAGCTGCAACCAACTCATCGAGCAGTGCTCCAACTCGGAGGCTCTGTCCATCTGCAGGGGTGAGTGGGACAATGTAGTCCCTCTAGTCCCTCTAGTCCCCCTAGTCCCTCTAGTCCCTCTAGTCCCCCTAGTCCCTCTAGTCCCTCTAGTCCCCCTCGTCTCCCTAATCTCTCTAGTCCCCCTAGTCCGATGACCAGGCAGAGTTTTGACTTATGACTTCCGAGTTTTGTCTCACACTTCTTTGATGCTCGGATGTTCTTCTACTGTAAAACTACGTGGTTAGGCATTAAGTACACATGTTACATAATAAAAGGAAGATAAAGAAAGTGAGATTGACTTAGCTTCACATGTTGGTGGAGTGCACCTTAAATAGGTCATTGGGTTAATGTATTTAAAAATCTACTCTCCAGAACAGAAAAGAGTCGCATTACAAGGAAAAAAATACATTAAGTGCAACAAATGCAATTGCATAGCGAGTGGATGAAATCACCACTGTGCTAGATTGGTATTTGTTCTCAAGGAGGAAATCCGGTTCTCACAATAGCTGCACACATTAAACCAACAAGTAGGACATATGTTATAAGGCCTGATTTCTTCTAGCTATTTAAAGAGAGGAAATATATATATATAACATATGATGCATGTCTTTAGTTTTCTTAAGCTAATATCGTAAAGTGAACAACTGCGATGTTTGATTTAGTAAAAAAAACGATGTTGTTCCCTTTATTTAAAAAAAAAAATAGGTTGTTTGGTTTAGTAAAAAAAAAAACTGTGTTGTTCGGTTTCGGCAACAAAACCAGGTTGTTAGTTTAACCAACAAAACTATGTGGTTAGGTTAAGGCAACAAAATTACGTTGTTCAATTTAGTAAAAAAAAAACTATTTTGTTAGGTTCAGGCAACAAATCTATTTTGGTTAGGCTTGACTATGAAATAAATAATAAACAGAAATACTTGGTGCTAACAGGACATTGAATCCTTAATTTAAAGTCTGAACTCCCCGTCATTACCCAGTTGTGCATGCACAACATGCATGAAATGTGTCTCCGGACAAGCAAACAGTTAATATTCGGAGGACGATGAATGAAAACATAGTTATTGAAAGTGAGTGGTCTTCTCAAAGGGTCTTCCTCTGGAAATCCCCTCATTTCCTCATGAACTCGACACGACTAAACTCACAAAGAAATGTGTGTCTGTCTTGCTTGAATTAAACCGGACTTCTGGGATATAATAAATCACAGCTGGAGAAGTCGGTCACCACCAGAGCCAGTTGGAGATCCTCTCACTTCCTGGCTCCCCGGGGCAAATGTGTCCGTTTCAATGCTCCCACAGCGATATTGTATCCAAAAGTACTAATTTACCTGCATTACCACCTGAAATTATGTACAAGGAGTAAAAAATAGTTGTAATGGAATGCTCCTCTCCACTCTCAAGCTTTTTAATATAATATATATTATGTAAATATATATAAAAAGCACCAATGGCCAACATTAATTAAGAACTGGAACGTCTATGTAAATCCAGTTTTATGTAAGCTGCAAACGGAACACATAGTGCAAAGAAACAAATAGATGATTATACACGCTGTGTACCAGAAAAGATGTACTGTGTGTACAGCTCGTAAGTAATTCGTCATCAAATACTGTGAAAATGTGATCTGTAACAGTGGGACTGACTGCAGTCAAGTCCTCGTCGTGGGGATGGACTGTGGAAGGAAACCACAATTAATGTTCTCCAGCCCCCTTCTGGAGGAGTCTATTCCTGTCCCGTTTAGTGGCTGATCCAAACCATAGTCCTCTACGTAGTCCTCTAAATAAAAATCTACATAGTCCTCTACAAAGTCCTCTACATAGTCCTCTACATAGTCTTCTATAAAGTCCTTTATATAGTACATACAACTCTACGTAGTCCTCAAAATAGTCCTTTATATAGCCCTTTACTGAGGCCTCTACATATAGTCCTCTAAAGTCCACTACAGGACTCAAAACGACTCCAAAACCAGGGACAGAAACAAATCAGTCCAGGTCAGGCAAAAGGTAGGAAAACACACAAAACAGAATATAGAAATGCTGGAAAATGCTCTTTTTTACAAAACGTGTCACCAATAAAACGTTGACCTTGAAGAAGACCCTGCGAACACACCACCGAGCGGTTCACCGGGTTTGGGTTTGCCATGTTAGTCCACAGTGTGATGCTGAATGGAAACTCTCATACATACTGAGCAGCATAACGAGGTGAAGATTCAATTACATCATAATTACATGCACTGAGACACGGAGTCTTCAACCAGTTCTT
>CM056841.1:18135515-18173015 GCA_029853015.1 Chelidonichthys spinosus | reverse complement strand
GGGGGGGGTAGGTGGGTTCGTCGCTATGACAACGCCCTTCAAGTCGACAGAAAGTATGACGAGCAAGAAACTGAAAGTGATGGTTTGGCAGCCGAAGAGACCAGGTCAGTGTTGTTATTACACTATTGTATTACCAGGACGGCTGCTTTAAAGTTCGCACTGTTGATTGGGAATATTAAATATCGGTAATGGGAATCAATACTGGACGAATTTTCATTAACGGGATAATGGTGAATATCGTTACGAGTGACTTGATAAAAGCTGCCTAGCTCACTGTCACGGTAGAGAAGTGGAAATAGAGCTACATTTATAAACATGTATTTGTAATTTATGCAGGAAGAACATGATTCATGATCTCATTTAATTTAATTTTTCATAAAAAAGACGGTATCTGTGACGTAGGAACAATATCTGTGTCTTAGCTAAATGTAAAGGGATTCAGTGTGTTTTAGTGCCATTTTAAGAGTTGTAAGCACGTTTTGATGACTGTATTTTTTATTTTTATATTCTGTATTTGTACAGCATCTATTATTGTCTTTGAGTGCCTAAAAAGCGCTGTATAAGTAATGTGTTATTATTATAATTATAGTTAATATTGTGAATCATCATATATCATACATGCTTATCTAAGCTAGTAAATGCATAGTACAAGTAATTAATTACTTTCTACTACTGAAATGCTGCATACAGTGTGGTGTGCACACACACACACACACACACACACACACACAGTTAGATCATGTTCATGTGTAAACTAGCAACCGCAGTGTCGTTTATCCCCCCCCAAACACACACACACCAGTTTCACCCAGCATGGCCGAGCTGCAGCCTCTGCACCCTGGACTGGGAACACTGGTGGTCGGCCCGCGGCCCCACCCACCTCCGGGTCCCACAAGACACTCCCCCACCAGAGGATCCAGGCAGACCTGGGTCCCCACAGACGACGCAGGTTGGTGTTTTTTTTAGTTAACAGATCACTGATCAAACTGAAGGAGATCACCATGTAGAGATCTGTTGGGGCGTCTCTGTGGTTATTCTCCAGTGACACTGAATATTTCAGCCGTCTACGGTCATCCTGGTCTCTGTCAACACACATTTTGTTTTACAGGAAAATGTCAATTTTGTCATTTCTTTTGCATATATTGTTAAATAGGTGCTCAGGTGATTTTAAAGAGTTAAAATGCATTTGTTCATTTCAACTCGACTTGAAAAGGTCTTTTAATATTAAATCCAAAATAGAAATCCCCCAATAGTTACTTACAACTTATGGACTCTGTCTCTTTATTTCCCCTAAAGTGGCTTCAAAGTGACTTATTCATGGTTTCTTCCTCACCCATCCAGGCCGGAGGCTCACCCCGAAGCACCCTGAGGACCCGGAGCAGCTGGAGCCTCTGATCCGTGGCAGACTGGCCGACATCAAGTCGGCCCTCGTGGCGGCGGACCCCGACGGTACAGGACTGGTGAGCCGAGAGGAGTTCAGACGAGTCCTGAAGAGGCTGCTGTCTGTCAGCCAGAACCAGCTCGACTCGGTGCTCAGCGAGGTGAGAGGGGCTTAGGCTTTCACCTCCGTCCACGTGGGGGTCAGGGGTCAAGGTCTCCCAGACATATGTTTTTTTAATGATCCGACAGGTGCAATGAGATACAGTCGCATAAAGGATTTATAGATTCCTTTTTCTTTTATCCACTGTCCCACGTACAATTTCTACTACAAAAACAAATAATTATACAGTAATAATAATAACATAGCTTTTCTTGTCCTGTAGAGACCCAAACAACCACTCAAGTTGTACTTTTTTCCAAGTTTAAGAACCTTTTTTTATTATATGGCCAACTGGCAGGACTCTGAACGTGGTCACGTGGCTGCTTCATCAACTTATTTGCTGCATAGCAGTAATCTGAAACTCCCCACAGCTCCATCTGACCGAGCAACGAGCAGATAGTTGACGTCTGTATTATTTAAAGCAGCAACTTCAGCAGGTTTTCCACAGCGTTCTGTTGGATGAGACGGCTGCAGTGTCCAGGTGTTAATCATGCCATTTAGTCTTCAGTTCCGGTGTTTTTTTCCCTCATCTTATGGCGTTGTTTCAGCCTGCTCCCTCAGTTTTGTTGCCAGTTGTGTGCTTGGAACAAGCTTTAGTCATAAAAACTCGCCTTTTTCTGGTAAATTGAACCTCCATCAATCATTTGTTGTTTCCCGAAACTTTGATATCTTTGCATATGAGCAAATACTGTATCTATGCCAGTGATTTAAAGGACCAATTCAAGGTCAAAGGTCGGGTTCCTTCCCTGAGGTTAGCAACCATGCAAACAGCAAGTGTGATGACGTACTTAAAGCAGGTTATTCCTATAAAACACTACCAGTTTGAGGCAAAGGAAGCTGCACAAAAACTGGTCAGGATGTGAAGGGGGGCCCTGACATGTTTATTACATTTCTTTCTTGTTCCTCCAAATGTTTCTGTTGTTATGTGTGGCCTCATCCACAAGGTGGCGGTAGAAGATCTCCTTTGACGGAGAGCGCTCAGACGGGCAGCTAACCTGGCAGCTGTTAAAGCAGACGTTATTTGTTTGCACCTCTGCCGCCTTGGCTGGCGTCCGCTCTCCCTTCTGATCCAAACCCACGACTTCTTCTTTCAGCGGGTGTTTTTATTCCACACACTCCTCAGCAGACGTTCCCTAATAGGACAAAAGGTTAAAAACATCGTTTGTAGAGTTGATGTAGGTGTGGAAGTCATCGCTCTGCATCCACCGGGTCTGACTGGAGTGTGGAGGCCTTCTGTCCTCTCTAGCACTGATCCATCCTGTGTGTGTCTGTGTGTGTGTGTGTGTGTGTGTAATTCCCTTCCTCTCCCTTCATCTTCATCTGCGTGTCACTCCGCTTCGCCACCGTAATCGTCTCCACTGTTCCTCTTTGTTCCGTCTCAGCGCTCACGCCTGACAGTTTGACTGCCTGTCTTTCCCACACAGATTTCCTCCCATAATATCAGCACTTTGTGTCCCCCCCCCCCCCCCCCCCCATCCCCATACACAACCCCCTCCCCCCTCTCCCGCTCAGTCTTTTCATTAAAGAGTGTGTGGGTGAGTGTGCTTTCTTGAGAGTTGTCAAAAGTTTACTTTAAAGGACTATCACCGGAGTAGCAGCTGTTGTTCTGGTGACATTTTGATGTGGAAGTTGCTTTGTGCTTGGGACAGACACACACACACACACACACACACACACACACACGCTTCTTCTCTTCTTTATTCATCTATCTGATTTCATCCGTCACCCTCTATCTGCGTTAAATATCAATCAATTATTAATTGTGTACGAGTCGGCGCCTCTGAAAACAAGAAATCGCTTGAATAATTAGAGCTTAACGGGGGTCGATGGCGAGGAAAAACGACAATCACAGCAGACGAATGTGATGTTAAAGAAGGCGGCGGCGGCGTGACGGACAGCCGGACTCACGCAGAGAAAATCCACGGGCTTCGCGAGAGCTCAGGCTCCGTCTCCTGCTTTTGCTAAACGTCTGTGTTTATTCAGAGCAGCTGACGTTGATTCCTCTTTAAGAAAACGTCCCATGTGCCTCAACGCATCTCCGCCATTTAAAGCCGGATTCTAAACCGCGTTTGGTCACGAAAGACAGCTGATGCTGAGTCTACTCAACCAATAACAAATCTGAAATGTGGAGCGTTCTGATAGCCATAATGCAGTTTGAGTGGTTAGTATAGGTGCTGGAAATCCTGGACTTGAATTTTAGTGTGGTGTTTTCAAGGTTTGGAAAGTGCTTGGATGTAGACTAAAGGTCTATAAATGTGTGTTGTATGTGATGACATCTATGATAGAACAGAGGAAAGAAGATCTCCATATCTGAGGGACTGAAAACAGCATTTCCTGACATTTCTTTATGAAAACTGACTTTTGATGATGAACAGATGATGAAAATAGTTGGTGATTATATTTCTGTGGATCTGTTAGTGGAATTAGTTTTCCTTTCATTTGTGGTCCTTCTGTAAAAAGCTGTCTCCAAACATCATGTTGGTTGTTTAGAGGACAAGAACATCTCATTTAATGTGATGAACAAGTGACAGAATAAGTAGACTGAATACTGACCATTGGATTGGTACAAAGATGGAGTTTACCACAGCTGGAAGGGGCTGGAAAAACATGGAAATGCACCTTGAAGTGCTTGGAAAGTGCTTGAATTTGACTCCACAGACAACAATGTGAAACTTGCACTTTATTACAAGAAGGTGGGAGATTGTTATACCCTAGTTCATGTTTCAGATGGATTTAGATTGTATTTTCCCAAAGGAAGCTTTGTTAACACACACACACACACACACACACACACACACACAGATGACTATTTTACACTAAGATGACATCCCACCATGCCCTCTTCAGCCGGTGACCTTCATCTCACCTTCAGCCTTGATCTGACCTGCAGGTGTAACAACGCTGTCACAGGTATATAGAGCACAGAGAGCCCCCCCCCCTCTCAGTGGCTGCTGATAGCAGTGATAATTGGACAGTGGCGTCTATAATAAGACTCAAAGCCAGGAGGTCCGCTGGGGAGCCGCTGCACTGGATTACACCATGGAAGGATGTGGGGCAGGGCAACGGGGACTCTGCTTTGATTATGAGCCACCAAAATAGGTGTACGTGTGCCAAGGATTCGCTCGCCTGATTGAATTTGTGCACGTGTGTGTGTGTGTTTTTGTTGTTGCGTAAACTAGTTCTCTTGATTTTTGTGTGTTTTTTGGGAACGTGCCAACTCTTTAACCAGTTTTCCATTAAGTGTGTGTGTGTGTGTGTGTGTGTGTGTGTGTGTGTGTGTGGAGTAAAAAACAGCACAAGGTCAGAAGAACGAAAGCATGTGGCTGCATTTCCCAGGTGAGCCCCCGTTTCCACAGAATATTCCCCAAACGGCCTCGTTTCCTGAAAATTACTGCTCAACCCACCTGACGCCACGCAGGTTCCTCCTCGTCTCCACGGAGACGCCATTACGTGTGCCATTATCACAGATGCTTTGCTTTCAAAAAACTTTGTTGGAGTTGTTGTTTTTCATTGTGTTTGTGTGTTTACCACAGGTGTGTGAGCGCGGCGGCGAGACGGCAGACTACACGCGGTTCCTGAGGAGGTTCAGCCGAACACCCGCGGCCCACGGAGCCGGCGGCAGCGGCGGCCTAAGGTGCACACGCCTCCTCCTCCTCCTTCTTCTCCTGCAGATGTTTCTCTGACACCACGCTGCGTTTGCATTCAGCTGAACATGAATTAACTGAATCGTCCTGTGTTTGGTTTTCAGGCGTGGTCCACGCGGCACGCCGATGTCTCTGCCCGAGATACTGAAGCAGCTCAAAGACAAGGTGGGTAAACCCTACCAGTTTTCCAGCTTTATTCAAAATGTTAAATCCTGGCAGGGCAATGATTCCAACTACAGGGCGCCCTACAGACCCCCATCTTTACTTCCAGAAGCACAATCTACATACATATATACATACACACCTGTTCAGACTTACAACACTTTACAAAGACCCGCCTACCCACATGTACCCTCACTACATACCTATTATATTCTATCAACAGCATTTTCTTGTATGCCTCACTGCCATATGCCCATCTCACATTCTAATAGATAATCCATACATAATACAAGGGAGCTGCCTTATTTATTTCTGTGATGATATCAATTAAACCCACTTTTTCAGGAAGGAATCTGAACGATCTGTGTGAAGGTATTGTCACGTTGTACTACTACTCTTATACCTCATACAAGAGTGATAACTAACTGGGTCTTGAAAACCCGTAACGTGAAAGTAACCACGAGTGCGTGGGTTGAAAGTGAAAGCGTTGTGCCAATTCCACAGGACATCACGAATCATACTATATTATGGCACTTGTAAAACGCATGCAGCGAAGCTCGGCGAATGTGAGCGCTTCCCGGTGACACACGACACGCATCACTCCCCCCCTTTCCCGGAAAAGCGGCGGAGCGATGGCGTGCGTGAGGTCTCGCTTTAACATCCATTAATGCTGCAAAGTCACGCCTCCAGAGACGGTGCTTTGAAAAAACAACTGAATGAAATCTAACCGCTAACGTGACTCACGCATCATCCTCGGAGATAGAGTGTGTGTGTGCGTGTGTGTGTGTGTGTGTGGGTGATTCGTGGTGGCGATGGTCGCCAGCTCTGGCAGATTTCAGCCTCTACGTAGGAAGCATGACAGAATTGACTGGTGGATTTGTGCTGCTTGTGTTCCACGTATTAAAACCAGGATGCTGTTGTGAAAAACAAACGTACCAAATCCCATCTGTGGATCGTCGAAGGCCCGAGGCGGCCATCAGAGCTGTCCTAATGCTTACGGCAGACACGCACATGTGTACGCATTTAAGGTTTCAGAGGGAAAAACATCCCACGTCTTTCAAGTCGACACAATACGCGATTTATTATTTGTCGTCTGGCCGTATCCTCCTCTTTCAACGTCACGCCAATCTTTCTGTGCAAATGCTCTTTTGCTGCTCGTCGAACGTCCAACCGGATTTCTTTAAAGAGGCTTCTAGAAGCAGTAATATGAGACTGTGTCGAAGTCATCCCAGCTTGTCACGGTATTTAATTATATCATATTTATAGTCAAACCACAATTATATGTTTCGATTCTATCTTTCACGGTCCACTTTTTCAAAGTTGATTTGTAGAATGCCTTTCACCAAACCTCCTATTCCCAAACCCCCAATAGTCCGACAGCCCATTATCCCGAAAAAGCCAGAGGTTCATTCCTCCGAAAAACTCCTCATGCGATGAACAAAAGAAGCACACAGCCAGTTATTATGCAGAATGACATCACCGATCACCTTCCCGGCTGCAGAATTTATTTTTCCCTACTTTGGTGAAGGCATGAGCTGCACTACTTTGCCTCTGATTGGTGTACCCTGATATTCTCACCCTACCGATCTCGGTCCTCATGCCTGAACCTACCCAATCCAACCAAAGGAGGCAAATGGGGCTTTTGGTTTAATCCCACATTTGTGGCACCGCTGGGGTTTTGGAAAAATGGGCCATCGGAACAACAAAGCTATGTGACACAAAACAGAATCTAAAAACGTGATTGTTTGAAGACTACCAGACGGTATGTTTGAACGGAGGGTATGAAAATAACCGATACCGCCCAAGCCTACTCTCAACAATGATCTTTCTTCCATCAGTATATTTAGCAATTATTCACACATTCGCCAATTCCCCAATGGGCCTCCCATCGTGGCAGCAACTGTGGTTGCTATGGAGACTTGTACGGCAACTGTAAAGCCTCTCTAACTACACCGCTCCCTTCCAACCCAACCCAAAGAAACGCCAGTCAAATGTTTCTCTATCCATCTCCATCAAAACACTCTGGCTTCTTGTTGTCACGGCAACACCACGAAGACGTCGGCCCGCCCAGGTAGCGAAGGGACAAAAAGAAAGTCGCCATGAATAAATAAGATATTCGGAGGCCTGTTTAACGAACAAACAAGAAAAGCCACCAGGGAATCCCCTTCGCCGCAGTCTACACAGTTTTGGCGACTTTGATCTCCGTCAAAATTGTTTGTCAATTACTGTAATAAGTGTGTGTGTGTGTGTGTGTGTGTGTGTGTGTGTGGTCACTGTCTGATGACTCGTCTCAGAGGACCAGCTGGGCCTGATAATGAGTGATGCACACACACATATGATGAAGTACCAGTCACAGCTGTTTACCCCGTGCGCTTGCCTCACTTATCAATATTCAATTAAGATCACTGCAACACACACACACACACACACACACACACACACACACACACACACACACACACACTTTTAGCTGAAGTAGCCATCCAAGGGTGGAATGAAGGATGTTCCTCAACTGTTAATAAACTCCATCTGTGTCTCGATCTCCTCCTCTGGGCGTCTGGGCTTTGTTCATTACTTGTGTTTTCTTAGTGCAGAGTTAAATCTGACAAGTAGACACATTGATCGGCAGCATCATACAAGCCCCGCCCCCTTCCGGTGGACCACCGCAAATACGTTATATACGAAGAAAATACATTACAGAAGTCAAATGGCGAGAGACAAATACTTTTTTTTTATCTCGTTCGTATTGTACAATGAACTGTTCACACTGAAAATACGTAATTAGAAAGACGACGTCTCTCTCCGAAGCTACGCCAGCCATGTGTTTGGAACCAGGATGTAACGCTACTCACGCTAACAACAGGTGTCGCTCCTTCTTCACAGCTGATTTAAAAAAATGAGTCGCATGATATGGATGAAAACATATCAGCTGAGATAACGTTACGTTAGAGACGGAACGTAGCTAAGTTAGCCAGCTAGCTATTATAGATGTGGTTTTATACTAAACTAAATGATGCTACGACAAAATTGAGACTTTCTTGACTTGCGAAAGTATTCAAACAGGATCAAAAATGCTTTGGTCTCTCTCCGTTGACTACCGTACATATTTTTTTCGAAAAAAGGTCTGATGTGGGTCACTGGAACGGGGCGTGACTTAGCCCCTCTATTGATCGGGATTCCTAATTGTCAAATGCCAGTAAGGGGAACTAGATTTGAACTTTTTCGTATTTGTTACGTGCACATTTTAAACCTGTTACTCATGAAAAACTTGCACATTCTATCCGATGCATTTAATTCTGCTATTGGTTGCGAGAATGAACAGATACAAGACAAAGGGAGTTCATAACGTGGGTGTAACGGATGGCTCTCGTCCCAAACGAGACTAATGAATGAACGACATTAGTGAGAAGCTGTTGTTCCGCTGCCTGCAGCAACACTAATCCTTCCCACATCCTTATTTAGCCATCTATCTATCTATCTATCTATCTATCTATCTATCTATCTATCTATCTATCTATCTATCTATCTATCGTTGCAGTCTTTGCATTATTTACGTCACATAAGTGGAAAACTAATGCATGCTCATATTCAATTTTAATTTGAAATGTACGTGAAAAAAGGGGAATTAAACAAAATGGCAAAGAGAGAAAACATCCTCTGTAATTCCACTGCTGACCATGAACCTTTGTTGTATCTCTCTCCCACGTTTCCCCATCATCTCGCCTTCATCACCATGCCACACACACACACACACACACACACACACACACACACACACACACACACACACACACACAATGACAGAAGTATAAGCTGTTGAATACTTTGTTACAGATCAATAGTTTTTTAGACAAGTGATATTTTCTCTTTAGCAGCAGCAGAATTAAAATATTCCAAAAAAGCAACTAAGGCGGCGCCGACATTCAATCACACTTCTGTCCGTTCTGTGATGGATGAGCGTGTTAATTCTGTCATCTTAATCCCGTTTTGGGAATCTTTGTC
Source organism: Chelidonichthys spinosus (assembly GCA_029853015.1). Classification (NCBI taxonomy): domain Eukaryota; kingdom Metazoa; phylum Chordata; class Actinopteri; order Perciformes; family Triglidae; genus Chelidonichthys; species Chelidonichthys spinosus. The sequence continues at coordinate 18,163,667 of CM056841.1, read as the reverse complement.
TGTCTGAATCTGCTTCATAAGCTCAGGAGTTGTCTCTTCTATCGGCCTGTTTTACATGATTAATGACGCTATGAGCGTTGTTGCAAGAAGAAGTCTGATTGCATGACTTCTCTCTTGATGTATTATCTCAGTAAACATTGTAAACATGAGTTTATGGTCTCAATCTCTAGTTTCAAGTCTTCTTCAATCCAGCATAATGTTCATTTAGTACATTATGGTCCATTTAGAGTCCACCAGACCAGAAAGCAGGGGATGCTTTAGGGGGCGGGGCTTAGCTGCTGATTGACAGGTCACTACCATCCTACCAATGCTAGTTAGCTACTAAGATGGTGTGGACTATCCTGCACTTATAACTGTCCTGGTTACTGGTTCTCATATTTATATCTGAGGTGTCCTGAGAAAAATATGAAAGCATATTCTTGCAACAAAGAAGGCGTAACAATAGTCAGTCTCACGACAGCAGGACGCCTCCCTTGTTGGATTTCCAGGAATCCCAGGAGTGGATCTGTGGTCTGATCTCTATTAGGGGAGCCCAGCATTCCCGGGGAGCCCTCTCCCAGACCCCCCCGTGTGGTGTAGGCCTTTGTAATAGCGATGTTTGGACGGGGAGCGACGGCAGCCCCCCGGTCCCAGAGCCCCTTATCTCCCGTCTCTGAGCTCCACTTTAATGGCCGACCACAGAGAGGAATTAGCCCTCTAATTGACAGACAAAAGAAAAGTTCATCCCCAAGCTCTCTCATGATCGCCGTCTGATCTCCTCTCGCTTTGCTCCCCTTCCCTCCTCCTCCACCTCCCCTCCTGTTTGTGATCTGTCTCCCTTCATTCCCCTCCAACTCTCTCTCCTCTTTCATCCCTCCTCTTCAGAGAGCCTCTTCCTCATCCCCTCCGCTCGTCTCCTTCCCATAATTCATAGTGACAGGAAAGGTTAGGAGCTCCGGCTGACAGAGAGTATCTTTTCACCGCCGTGTCGCTACACGCTGTTTACAAGGCGCCGCAGGTTTGACGGGAAAATACCGAAAAGCAGTGGCTTTTGAGTCCGAGGGTGTAGTTTTCACCATTTTCCTTCTGTACGCGTCAGAGTCGAGGTCTCGAAGCAGAACGGAATAATATAACGTATTCGGAAATAATCAGACTCGACGTCCACGTTTATGTTATCTTCTGCTGGAAAAGCAGTAAAGCAGGGTTGGTACAGGTGCTGGAAATCCTTGTATACCCTTGAATTTTAGTTTGCTGTTTTTAACAGCATTTTGTGACATTTCTTTATGAAAAATGACTTTTGATGATGAACAGATGATGAAAATAGTTGGTGATTATATTTCTGTGGATCTGTTAGTGGAATTAGTTTTCCTTTCATTTGTGGTCCTTCTGTAAAAAGCTGTCTCCAAACATCATGTTGGTTGTTTAGAGGACAAGAACATCTCATTTAATGTGATGAACAAGTGACAGAATAAGTAGACTGAATACTGACCATTGGATTGGTACAAAGATGGAGTTTACCACAGCTGGAAGGGGCTGGAAAAGCATGGAAATGCACCTGGAAATGCTTGGAAAGTGCTTGAATGTGACTTTGGAGAAGGTGTCGGACCCCTGAGTAAAACGATCAGAGATGATGTCATAATGATAGTCTTTGTGATTTTGGCGCTACAGAACTGTCACTTCCTTACCTCAGTTTGGCTCCGCCCACAAAATACATCACTGCTGTTTAAAACACATAAAAAGGTCTCCACAAGGAAATAAAAGTGTTATCTGAATCAATAAATTAACTGAAAATTCAAACATTTTGTTTCAGTACAAATCTACAGGGGAGGTATGAAGCTGCTAACACATCACATTAGTCATTCATTAATGAATGAATCACTCTAATTACCGGCTGAGAAGGTTTCTTGCAGTAAATTATCCAAGACGTTTTCCGGTATTTAAACAGGTCGGCGAAATGAAGCAAACCAATTTAGAGATAAGAGCAAATATAGTTTTGTTTTCACTTTAATCGGAGTTACATTTGGTTCCTCTTACATCCGGGAGTGTAGCGGTGTCGCCATTGTCTCCGTACAAGAAAAAAAAAAAAAGAGTTGTTTGAATTAAAATAACAAAAAAGTGGATTCCTTGATACCTTCCATACACACACAAAGTCATCGGCCATTAATCATCACTCCAATTATACAAAACTACGAACGATTTTTCAGCAGGTGGGCGAAATTAATCAGACCTGATAAGGAACATATTATATTTAGTTTAATTTCATTCACTTTTCCATGCATTTAGCTAAACCTAAATCTCTGTTGGTTCTTATTAATGAGTGAACTTCTGTCCATCTTGTCTAAATTAAATGTTAAATTCAAAGTAGATTGTTCCAACAACATATTGGCATTGTCCTGCGTTCTCCCCTCGGTTGAATCAGGAAAAAGAGGCATGACGACTTACAAACATGAGTCAACAATGACTGTGGTCTCCTAGGTGAAAGTCCTGTGTTTGTTTGACCCATCCCTTGCTTACAGATAATAAGCAGCAGCTGCTGCAGCACATCTAATGAATGCAGCTAAATTGCGACGTTTGTCAGACCGCTGTAGAAGAAAGTCTTTCTTTCTTTTTTTCTCCAAGCTGCACATCACAACAAAAAGAGCTTTTGTTTTGGTTTTCACCCACTTTAAATAGTGATTTTCCTTTTGAACGATAAACTTTTAGTTTAAACAGTTTGACATGAGCATCAGTCCAACGCTGTGTTTTGACCCGTTCACCAGCCCGACCTCCCTCCACTGACCTCCACGGACCGTTTCAAAATAAAGCAGTTTTGTTTGCCGATTCGATTTTTGATCACGAGACTTGGGAATCTGATTTTATTGCCATTCTACAAGTATTGCGATTTGATAGAATCAATTATTTCCTTCTTAAACAAAAACAAAAGTCGATGGCTCTATGACGTCGCACCATCGCTGCCTACTCTTTACTTACCATAAAAAAGACAAAATACATCGATTCCAGGGAGAAATATTGATATTTAAAATCGTCCTGTAAAAAGATTGCGATTAATTTGAGAATTGATTGTTTCCCACCCTGATCTGCATGGCTCCATCCCTCCAGAGGTGAGGAGGAGAACATGTTTTTTTTGCTATTTTCTGTGACGTGACCCCCTCGGACCCCGACTTTGGGGTTCACGGCCGTCTGAACCAATCAGCTGAGAGGGGTGACGAGCCGGCGCCGAGGTGGGGGGGGGGGGGGATTAGCATACAACAGGACGGTAAAGAAAAACAACAGAGCCTTCGTTAATTAAGGACCACGGGGCTGGGTGGGCAGACGGATGGGCGAGGGCTGCTGAGACACTCCAAGAGCGGCACCGCGCCAGGCCTCCAACCACGCCAACCAGAACACAGCTGCCTAATGGAGCGCTGGCACCGCCGACGGACGGGGGAGGGGTGGAGGGGTGGAGGGGGACGGAGGTAAAAAAAATAGATTATCAAGGAATTTGTAGGAGAGAAAAAAGACAAAGGGAAGAGAGAAAGGGAAACAAAGTTTGTGAGGGAATTGAGAAGAGGAGGAAACAAAGGCAGATAAAAGGAGTCTGTGTGTGTGTGTGTGTGTGTGTGTGTGTGTGTGTGTGTGTGTGTGTGTGTGTGCACAGGGAGATGAGATGGAGATGGAGATTGGATGATATCCCTCTGTCTCTGTTCATTAATACCGTATGATCTCCTCTCTCTCTCCTTTGTGATTTTAACACATTTCTAATTAGCACAGAATCCTCTAAGTTGGAGCGGGGGGGTTCATATTTATATCTGTCTTTAATAAATTCACTTTCATTTGATCTTTTTTTAAATGCACGGGCTGCTGTGGAGCGCCTCCCCCCCCCCGACTGGCAGAGCGAGAGGAGGTGTAAATGCATAATTGTTGGAACGCTCGCTGGAGGTGTTACCGTTACAGAAAGTTACCGTTAAAAATCTGTAATTATAGAAACCTCGTTGCAGGAAATGGAGAACGTCTCTGAGGTCGGCGTCGACTTTGCTCCATCTGCTCTATTTTAGCGTGGTGGCGGGGACAATGTCAGCGCGACGCGCAATCCCTCCTCGCCGTTCAACCGGGAGACGACACGGCAGCTCGTCTAATCAGAGCGCAATTAGACGGGAGAGAGTTCTCTGGGCGACAGAAGACTCTGATTACCCAAGAGTCACCGGGGGTATATTTAGTATCTCCCCCGCTCTGGTTTCCCCTTCCCGCGGTTAAGCCGGCGGCGAGCCGGGCTTGGACGGGGCTGGACTCGGCACTCGGGCGCTCAGCCAGCCAGTCGGTGTGAGAGTGAGCAGCTGAGTTCCAGGAAACGCTAAACCTGATCCAAAACCTCCTCATCAAGCAGCTTCCAGGCGAGCAGGGGTCGCTCCAAATTACACCAGTACGTCATCTCTTTGTGCCCGGGGCTCCGATCCTCGAAGGAGGGCCAACATCACACCCTCCGTCACATGCAGCATCCCCAGGACGCGGTAGTCCTTTCCCAAACCCGAACCCATACCATAGTGGAAATGCATATTAGAGAAAGGCATTTTAAATATGACATAAATACTGATGGTAAGAGATGTGAGACAGGTTTCCAGTGTAAGCAGACACTTCATCAACCATCTAACCTCTAGAAAAGATTGTGCAGCATGATAGAAAAGTTCCTTCTTAAAGGCCTTAGAGCTAGAATCGATCTTATTCCTGGAGATAATTTCCCTTCTTCCTGTGCTCCCTGTCTTCATGCTGCATAGATTAGGTGTACAGTTAATAGAAATATCTATTATCTATGTTTTGCATGAGGTACTTATACACAGTCAGTGTATTACTACAGTAGATGGAGTACAGGAGACAGACAAGAAAGTACCAGCAATGGAGCAAAGCAATGCACTGCTGTGGGAATGTATTAACGGGGAACCGAAGGCATTGTCTATCGTGTCTTCGAGGCCACCAGACAACAAAACCCGGTAATTTTACCCTGTAGAACACAGGACTTGCTGGTCTACCGCCACCATGATTGGTTAGTTTCTTTGTGTCATAGTGTGACTTTGATCTATTAAAGGGTTAGTTCAGATTCACCCATCAGACTGGAACTCAAACTAGCAGCAGGAGACCAGAAACCCCCATGTGTGTTCTGTGAGGTTAAATCACTGTTTTTGTCAATGGGGTCCGGAGGCCCCGAAGACCCAATATTATCATTTTTCTGTTGAGGTCAGTCCATGATGTTTGATATCTATTTAAGGACTGCTTCACCAAATTTGCAGAATGCCTGTTGGGATTTTGCACATGAGATTATTTCCTTTTATTAATTTTGACAGGGCTCATTAAAAAAAAAACATATATATATATATATATATATATATATATATAATATCTCTACTTTTTGTCCGTGACCTTGTTTTTAGACTGCAGAACTCTCATCAGTGCAGCAATTAGCGAACTGTCAAGTTGACGTGTGAATTTGATCGTGATCTATTTTCACACCAAAGTGCTGAGAAAACATTTTAACATTAAAACGACATGTTGAGTACCTCCCAGAAATCACTGCAGCTGCTCCCAATACACTTCTACGTGTTTTTAATTTAACATTTGTCAATGAAAAGATCTTTTTGGCTACTTCAGATCCCGTTAGTTCATCTCCCAATTCTCAGTCATTCAGTCCATTTCAAGCCGCTGCTCTAAACCATAAACCAGCTCTGTCTGTACTCTCCTGACCCATAATCCTCCTCACTGCCCTCCTCCTCCTCTCTCTTTCACCCGTCTACCAGCCTCTCTGGGTCTCCTCCTTGCATCTCTCCCACCTCATCAATTGTCAGAACTTTGGGGAACAGACCCGGGCTTCACCAGATCAAGGCGGGCATGTCAATAACGTATTCTCAGAGATGAAAGACGAGCCTCCGAGCCTCACAAGTCGCTGTAGTTCAGGAGTTCACGGGCGCCGCCGAGGTGTAGCGTTGCCCGTTGCTGTCAATCACTGTGTGTGTGAACTCCCCCCCCCGTGCAGATCAACCAGAGGTCCGTGATCAGAGTTCTCAGCCGGTTTGACTGCAACCGGGAGGGACGCGTTGGACGCAGCGAGCTTCGCCGCGTCCTGGACGACTGCTGCCTCCACCTGACAGACGACGAGTTTCACAGGTGGGACGCCCCGCAGACCGCCATGGTCCAAACACACCACGGCCCAAACACGCCACACACGAGGGCCGCTCAGTGAGCGGAGGCTAGGGATGCATTCTGGGAATGTTAGAGGCGGGAACGTTCCATAGGAAGACATGCAAATTTTATGGGAAATGAATAGGACATTTTTGGGGAATTTTATGGGAATTTTATGGGGAATTCATGGGAGTTTATCTGGAATTTTATGGGAAATTTATGGGAATTTATCTGGAGTTTTATGGGAAATTTATGGGGAATTTATTGGGGATTTAATGGGAAATATTATGAGAATTTATGGGGAATTCATGGGAGTTTATCTGGAATTTTATGGAAATTCAATGGGAATTTTATGGGGAATTTTATGGGAACTTTATGGGGAATTTATTGGGGATTTAATGGGAAATTTTATGAGAATTTATGGGGAATTCATGGGAGTTTATCTGGAGTTTTATGGGAAATTTATGGGGAATTTATTGGGGATTTAATGGGAAATTTTATGAGAATTTATGGGGAATTCATGGGAGTTTATCTGGAATTTTATGGAAATTCAATGGCAATTTTATGGGAACTTTATGGGGAATTTATTGGGGATTTAATGGGAAATTTTATGAGAATTTATGGGGAATTCATGGGAGTTTATCTGGAATTTAATTGGACATTTTATGCAAATTTTATGGGAATATATGGGGAATTCATTGGAGTTTATCTGGAATTTTATGGGAATTTTTATGTAATTTTATGTGAATTAATGGAGAATTCATAGGAAGGAACAGGAATGAGATGGGATAAAGCGGTTATTTGCTCGGGCCACATGCCTGATTCACATGAAGAGAGAAACTGACCTTTTACCATTTCATAAACCGGCATAATCCATTCATTTGCCAAATAAATCCATTAATTGGTTCTGTCATCGTGGACGCATGAGGACAATTTGTGGCTGACAATAAAACGTTGAACGATAATCTCATCATGTCTCTCAAGTTGTCAAGCCATATTTATGCTGCTGCTAGTTGGTAAATGTTTCATTTCATCATGAGACGAGAACAAAATGAATAAGTACCGACCGAATAAGTGTAATATTTGAGGTTTTGTTTTGTTCTATATAAAGAAAACTTCCTTCATGTCCCTTTAACTGAACAGCTTGTGTTGTACTACATGGTGTACACAGACTCCAGTGTGTGTATTTAATGTATCACACATGTCATCCAACCTGCACTCCACTATTCCCAGAGCTCCCCGTGGTCGTGGGAGTCGTCCGCCGGGCGAGGCCGACATCATGAGCGCTACCTTGGTGGTCAGCCTTTGTCTCGGGATGAGAGGAAGCTAATTGGCTTTTTAAAAAACTCAAATCCACTCTGGAAACCCTCCACAGCTTCCTTCTGACGGCTCCAGAGGATTCTGTGTGACAGGTTCATTTTCAATGGCTTTAATTGGTTTTAGCACTCAGGACTCTCTCCCTCCGTCTCACACACACACACACACACACACACACACAGATATGAATCCATGACCTCTTTTCTCTTCATTGACATGGATGTCCTTGACAACATTAGAGGTCACTGCAGCGTCGATACAAACGTCTGCTTGCTTCCTCTCCAGACTCTGGACTCACTTCAGCCCCGACGACACCTCCACCATGACCTTCGACCTGTTCCTGGACCAGCTGGGCTTCTCTGACAGCCGCAGCCCGACGATGGTTCCAGTCTGCACCAAGCTGGGTATGGATGGAAAATCCTGGGTTTAGCGCTCCAACGTGCAACAACCAGACATTTTGATGCTGGTGACAGTTTTATTGGTTTATTTTTTATTTTCAGAATATTGCATCCATTAATGGCAGTTATTTTATGTTCCTTGCTGTTGGTCACAGGGAATACAAAAACAGTACAATGGAAGAGAACAACATGACATTTTGTTTTTTTGTTTTTCCTCCTTTAGACGTCCAAAAATATATTCATGAACAAATAGTTACGTTTCTAATATAAAGTAAAGAAATGGATATCCCATACATGGATAATTATACACATCTGATACCTAAATACTAAATAATAAGTAACTAGTATTTAATGGTAACTAAGTAAATAATAGCACTAAATAAATGATGTGTGTCTCTATATACACATACACATCAAACGGTAGAAGATAGTGTTAAAATAATAATATTAAAAATAAAAACGGGAATAATAATGATGATTTGAATTAACCAAAAAATAAATAATCATAATAATAAATAGCATAATGATAATACATATAAATAAAATAGAATAAATAAAAAAAATATATATTTACATATAATAAAAACATAAAACGTTGCAGAGGAGGGGATAAGAATCATATTTTTCACAGTTTTATTTCAATGTTCAAACCTCGCTCACTCATCAACATGCACATGTTTTAGTTGACGTTGGCTGTAAAATGTTTGTTTTTGAGACATTTCAGCTCTGGCAGCGTCGCTAAGACAACGATACATGATTAAACTATTAATAAGAGTCTGCATGTTTACAGAAGTGTCCAGTCGAAGGACGACTCCACCTGCCAGCGCCAAACCGAGGCAGCCGGGACCAGAACCCCCTTCCAGTCCGGTCCTGCAGATCCTCTTCTACCACAAGGTACACAAGCATGTGTGTGTGTGTGTGTGTGTGTGTGTGTGTGTGTCACCATCTGGCCTTCCTCCCTGCGTTATCCCCTTTAAAGGCTAAATTGGCTCTAAGTGACGCGTCAGGATGCGAGCGGCGGAGGGAACACTTCTAATTACGATGTTTGCCCAGAAAAATCAGCCTCCGAGTTAGTGTGTTAATCACGGCTAATTCTGTCGGCGGACGCCGTTCCTCTTCTCTCTCTCTCAGCCGCCGCCGCACTGGGATGTTCTCCATGGCAACCGCGGAGGACCCGCTTCCTGTCGTTGTTTGTCTGAAACATGAATGTTCTTCTTCTACCCCGTCAGATGTGCGTGAGCTCCACGCCGGTGTGGCGAGCGCTGCAGGCCTTCGACGCCACCCGCTCCGGCCTGGTGGAGCGGGACGTCCTCAGGGCCGTCCTCGGCAGCTTCATATTTCCCATGAACCCTCACTCCTTCCAGAAGCTGACCGGCTGGTAGGAGGGGAACGCCATATTTTATTTAGCTGTTTTTTTTTCTCTCTGCCTTAACCTCCCTGCCCTCCAACTCTTAAACATCTTGAAATTCAGATATCATCTATTCTGTGTAATGTATATTTCATGCGTGTGTGTGTGTGTGTGTGTGTGTGTGTGTGTGGGGCGGGGGATTTCTTTGCAGTTACGGCGTGAGGGCAACGGGGCCGGTGAGGTGGAAACACTTCTTGGGCCACTTCGTGAGGCCGGAGGAGGATCCTCACACCGACAGGTGAGGTTGGAGCGACGCCGTGATGTCATCACGCGTTCAGTCTGCTGGGATTTAAACAGACGGACCACATTTGTCTGGTTTCTCCAGCCATCTGCAGCTCCAGACTTTTCCTTCTTTTCTTCATCCTTTACGTTTATGGTAGGATTGCAAAATAAAATAATAACAATAATAATAAAATGAATAATAATAACGATAATTAATAGGATATATAGATACATAAAGATACTTTACATGAGATGCTGGACAAATACAATCCTGCTTGCACAACGGCCACGGAGTCTAATAATGGGTTGGTACGGGTGCTGGAAATCCTTGAAAGCACTTAAGTTTTAGTGGTGGTGTTTTCCAGGTTTGAAAAGGTCTTGGATGTAGACTAAAGGTCTATAAATGTGTGTTGTATGTGATGACATCTATGATAGAACAGAGGAAAGAAGATCTCCATATCTGAGGGACTGAAAACAGCATTTCCTGACATTTCTTTATGAAAAATGACTTTTGATGATGAACAGATGATGAAAATAGTTGGTGATTATATTTCTGTGGATCTGTTAGTGGAATTAGTTTTCCTTTCATTTGTGGTCCTTCTGTAAAAAGCTGTCTCCAAACATCATGTTGGTTGTTTAGAGGACAAGAACATCTCATTTAATGTGATGAACAAGTGACAGAATAAGTAGACTGAATACTGACCATTGGATTGGTACAAAGATGGAGTTTACCACAGCTGGAAGGGGCTGGAAAAGCATGGAAATTCACCTGGAAATGCTTGGAAAGTGCTTGAAGGTGTAGGAACCCTGAATTCGGAGTCCATTCCTGTTTTTTTGGGAGGATTTTTTCTGTGGTTTCTTTACATTTTGATGGAGTGTTTCTATTTTAAGCTCTACTTGCCTTTCCAACACCGGTTAAGAAGCAGGGAAACTCACACTCGCTGGTGGCAGAGAGGTGTAGGATCATAGGGACTGATGATGCGTCTCCTCTCTCAGGGCCTCAGAGCTGCATCTCCAGGACGTTGACCCTCGGCTGAAGGAGATTTTCCACCAGCTGGACGAGGTACGATTCAGGACTACAGAAGCACACGGACTCAAAGGAATCTCCTGTTTTTCCAAAACCCCCTCCCTTTAAAACAAAAAAACTAGAGACAAGACTGAAGTGATCTGAATCCGACAGGACACAGGGGAGTAATGTCGGCAGATTGCTGAGAGACAAAAAGGCACATGCTCAGGTGTATACTTTAAATCTAAATGCCAGACAGCTTTTACAGCTGAGCCAATCATCATCCGCAGCTCCTTTTTTTGATGGCCGTGAACATGATTAGATGATTGCATATGGCCACCGGTTAGCCACTCAGTCACTAGCCATATGTTCGTCTGACAGCCGTCCCCTTCAACACGCCTCCGCATCCAGTTCTGCCTCTTTAGTTTCAAATCAGTCTCCTTCAGCTGGATGAAACTTTTGGAGTCTGACTAAACTTTGGGGGGGATGGAGGGGGGTTTCCATTAATTCACAGTTATGTTTGATGTTGCTGCTGCCACTCACAAAACAACAGTCGGCTTCCAAGTTTGAGGAAGTGTGTGTGTGTGTGTGTGTGTGTGTGTGTGAAGCCTCTCCCAGATATGAATCAACACATATCTATCTGCCAAAATCTCCTCCTTTTAATGGCATGGGAGGGAAAAAAAGAATCCATCCATCAACTGTTTTAATAATCTATTCAGCGGGTGGGAGATCAAACAAGAGTGTCCTCGCGCCGCCAGCCAATAATGAGCTTTCTCCACTCAGGCAGGTTCCACGCCAACTATGGGTTTTTAAAACGCATCTCCGGGGAGGGACGACTCGCCGTGATTCGCATTGTTTGCACAGCGCACCATTGTGCCACGCCGTAATTAGCACATATAGCGTGTTATTACACGGCTTTTGTTTAAAATGCTCCGCCCTGATTGGTCGAGAGCAGCTTCACTGACTGTTGTCATGGACGCACTTCTGATCTCCGTTCACAGCAAGGCCAACTTTTCTTCTTTTAATAAAAGCAATAAAATACATTTTTTAAGTTATTTTTGGTCATATATAGTTTTGTTTAGTTATTAGCCTCATAAATAAGCGGGATAATGTACAGCGACAGGCTCATTATTGGGAAATTAACCCCTACAGGATAATATTAATACATTATCAACTACTTATTACATTGGATTATTATTATAAGGCATTATTGGATATTATTTAGTCCAATACATTAGGAACCTCAGAAACAACGTTGTATTGGATTTTATCGATCACAGCTCAGTTTATTACAGACGTTCCCTCAGAATTACTGTTTATATGTATTTATTATGACTTTAACACCCTTTAAGGAGGTCGGTCATATGTATTTGATCCCTTCTGTCACCTGTTTTCTTTCCAGAACCAGACCGGTCAGATCACGAGAGCAGACCTGCAAATTCTGCTGGAGAGACCGGATGGGACCCGGCCCCGGACTTGCTGGTCCCGGACCACAGAGCTGCTCAACGTGCTGGACCCTGAACAAACGGGGGTCAGCCAGCTGGCCCGCCTGGAGAGACTCGACCCGGGCACCACGGCACCACCGGCCTCCCCGGCTGTACGCTGGTTAACCCTCCGTGTGTGTGTGTGTGTGTGTGTGTGTGTGTTTTCCTCTAAGTCTTGGGATTGTTTGTCCTCAGGAGGAGCGTCAGAGCGCTCGGCGTGGCGATAAGCTGTCTCTGGCATCGGCTTCATGGAGGAGAGTGAGTGTGTTCACACGTGTGTCGCTGATATCAAATATCACGAATATCACACAACGCCAGATCAAACAGCAGACAGGACGAGATCAAAGGGAGAAGGGGTTAATTATTAACACACACTTTGATCTGTGTGTGTGTGTGTGTCCTGACATGTGAAGGTGGAGGATTTGCCGCTGAACAAACTCTGTGAGCAGCTCAGTTCAGCTGTGAAGCTGCAGGACCCCCAGCAGACCGGATCCGTGACCCAGGAGGACCTGAAGGGGGTCTTCAGCTGCCGTGACAAGTTAGAAACACACTCCAACACATGATAATAACAATAACAGTAGTCATCATAAAGACGGCAATTTACATGTTCAAGAAGCACAAAATGATCAGCAGCCATGAGCACTCTGTCAGCATGTCTGCTGCACCCAAAGACCCCCAGCTCAGCGGCCTCCCCCCCTTGGTGCCCCTGTTGGTGTCTTGGACTCTCGTCTTTCCCCTCTCTGAACTGTCTGCCCAGCAGGCGGAGCAGGTCGACCCTGCCCTCCGGCCCCCGGGTCGCTCCGGACGCCCGCAGCATCCTGGACGTCGTTTTCTGGAGGATGAGGTCAAGTTTAGAGGAACGCCGCAGCAGCCTGAGCGACCGCATCCGGGCCGTCACCCACGGCAACGCTGGGGCGCTGTCGGAGGCCGACGTACGGAAGGTAAAGGGAAACGCCACGCGGATTTATACACAGATATTTGTTGTATTTGTATTGATAATTGGAATAGTCAGAACATTATGAGCTTCCTTCCCTGTCTGTTGGTTCCTGAAGACGGAAATCCCTGAAATCTTTTCAGCTTATATATATATATTTGTTCATACATTTTTAGAAGTTAACCTTTCATATTAGTATTAAAAGTAATAAAGATGGGTCGTTAATATTTTTGTGGGTTTCACAGTAAACCATGTGTTTTTTTTGTGTGATTTTAGTTTACAACGTGTCAAAATGAAACCAATAACTGAAAAGTCACACGGTGAGGTTGTGCTGTGAAACGATGATACGAAGCTGTTTTTAACGGTGAAGTCTAATCGTCCGTGGAGAGTCAGTGAAGGACGCCGTGTGAATGGTTTCTTGTGTATTTGGTTGTAATGAGAAGTCTTCGCCCCCCAGATCCTCGAGGACAGCGGGGTCGTCTTGAACGACGAGCATTTCCAGGAGTTCGCCGAGCTCCTGGGCGTGGCAGGCGGCGGCGTGGAGCGCTCGGCGTTCCTGGCAGAGTACGAGGGTGAGACACACCAGCACGCGGCGGCGTTTTCAATACTTAAATCCAGATTTTATAAAATCCCTTCCTACTCCCCACCGGGCTCCCCCCCCAGGGCGATCAAACATCACCCCGGCTTCCTGTTAAAATGATGTCTTTCTTTCTTAGCACACGAGCCAGCGGAGAAATCATCCCGGATTATAAATAGAGTCAGAGTGATCCTCTTGGTTTCTCATTAGGAGCATCATGATTCAGAATCACACTCATTCCTGCTTGTTTGGGCTAATTATACGCTTCGGAGGCAGAATACAGAGCAGCAGGGCATCGCTCTCATTTGTAACATCTACACACAAAATAATAAAAAGAATACACAGGATCACCAAACACAGATTTAGAGGGAGCTTCTAATTCAATATAATAAAAATAATTCAATATGTGTAATGTGTGTGTTGTATGTGATGACATCTATGATAGAACAGAGAAAAGAAGATATTTGAGGGACTGAAAACAGCATTTTCTGACATTTCTGTCAAGTGACATAATAAGCAGACTGAATACTGACCATTGGATTGATACAAATATGGAGTTTACAACAGCTGGAAGGGGCTGGAAAAGCATGGAAATGCACCTGGAAATGCTTGGAAAGTGCTTGGATTTGACTTTGTTTTTTTTTTCCACGTTTCTGCAGCCAGCGGCGTGCGGCGGTGGCGGCGCTCCGAGGGTCAGGCTGACGAGGACGGGGTCACATCTGCTGAACGGTGTCTGGCTGTCATGAAGACCAGGATCAAGATCCACCACGGGGTGAGGAGGAAGCTGCTAATCTGCAACGAATTCAGCCGTTATTTTAATTTTAAAAAGAAGAAGGGGAGCCTGCGTTTCCCTTAAAGTTAGATTCCCTTAGATTTTTAACAACATCAAAAGGCGTTTTGGCTCTTAATGCGGCGTTTTCTCTCCGGCGCTTTAAGCCTTTAGAAGAGACATGACAGGAAAGTGATGCTGACAGAATAAATGTATTAATGTGAGAGCAGTTGGTGCTGTGTGCAAACGTCTTTCACAAAGTGGATATTTACATATTTGCAAAAATCTCAAAGCAAAAATAATATAAAAAAAGGCAAATGGCCAACGAAGGGTGGAGAACGAGTCGAAGCTAAACAACAATCATGAAGAACAGGTGAAAGTTTTATTATTATTATTATTATTTATTATGTTTGTTTTTTCCCTTTATTTAATTACATTTTTTTATTACATTTTTTAAAATGTTTTCTTTGGAAAAGACAGTTTTACAAAAAAACAACATTAATCAAGATACTTTTCCATTTTTTTTTTGGCAAAGAGACGTTTTTAAGCGCCGCATCGAGTCGGCGAGCTGCTGGTTTCTGTTCGATGAAACCTGGAACCCGTTTTGGTAAAAGTCCAGACTCAGCTCTAACGGCTGAGTTAGTGTGAACACATACGACACAGAAACACACAGTTAACTCAGTGAACGTCTCTGCTCCCGCCAGGACACTCGGACAGCGTTCCGCGCGGCCGACAGGAAGCGCCGCGGCGTGCTCGATGGCGGTGACCTCCGACGGCTGTGCCACGGCCTCGGCCTGTCCTGCAGCGAGGCGGAGCACTGGCGGCTGCTGGACCTGATCGGCCTGTGCCCCGGCAAAAACCTCAACCTCGCAGAATTTATCGATGTCGTGGAAAATAACGGCAAACGAGGCGCACAAACGGCTTCCGTGTGAGTCCCACGTGTTATTATCCCATCTACATGTAATTACATACATACACGGATAATTACATACATCTGCATACCTACAAATAATAAGTAGTATTTAACAATAATGGGAATAATGATGATGATTAATTAACCAAAAAATATAATATTAATAATAATAATAATAAAAATAAGATAAAAAATATAATAATAATAATAATAGTAAAAAATAAAAAAGGGAACAATTTAAATAATCATTACAAATTATATAGAATAAATAAAAAATAAAATAATAAAGGTGGTGATGGGATGAGAATGATGTGTTTTTATGTTTGTGTTCCCGTCTCTCCGGACAGACCTGAGCAGCTCCACGAGCTGCTGGCCTTCGACGCCGGCTACAAGTGGCCGACCATGTCTAAGGTGGGCGAACGCCACAGGAAGCATCACGTGATTGTTGGCGATGTAACGCCACAGGAAGCATCAAGTCTTTGTTGGCGATGTAACGCCACAGGAAGCATCACGTGATTGTTGGCGATGTAACGCCACAGGAAGCATCACGTGGTTGTTGGCGATGTAACGCCACAGGAAGCATCACGTGGTTGTTGGCGATGTAACGCCACAGGAAGCATCACGTGATTGTTGGCGATGTAACGCCACAGGAAGCATCACGTGATTGTTGGCGATGTAACGCCACAGGAAGCATCTAGTGATTGTTGGCGATGTAACGCCACAGGAAGCATCACGTGATTGTTGGCGATGTAACGCCACAGGAAGCATCACGTGATTGTTGGCGATGTAACGCCACAGGAAGCATCACGTGGTTGTTGGCGATGTAACGCCACAGGAAGCATCACGTGATTGTTGGCGATGTAACGCCACAGGAAGCATCACGTGATTGTTGGCGATGTAACGCCACAGGAAGCATCTAGTGATTGTTGGCGATGTAACGCCACAGGAAGCATCACGTGATTGTTGGCGATGTAACGCCACAGGAAGCATCTAGTGATTGTTGGCGATGTAACGCCACAGGAAGCATCACGTGATTGTTGGCGATGTAACGCCACAGGAAGCATCACGTGATTGTTGGCGATGTAACGCCACAGGAAGCATCTAGTGATTGTTGGCGATGTAACGCCACAGGAAGCATCACGTGATTGTTGGCGATGTAACGCCACAGGAAGCATCACGTGATTGTTGGCGATGTAACGCCACAGGAAGCATCTAGTGATTGTTGGCGATGTAACGCCACAGGAAGCATCACGTGATTGTTGGCGATGTAACGCCACAGGAAGCATCACGTGATTGTTGGCGATGTAACGCCACAGGAAGCATCTAGTGATTGTTGGCGATGTAACGCCACAGGAAGCATCACGTGATTGTTGGCGATGTAACGCCACAGGAAGCATCACGTGATTGTTGGCGATGTAACGCCACAGGAAGCATCACGTGATTGTTGGCGATGTAACGCCACAGGAAGCATCACGTGATTGTTGGCGATGTAACGGTCTGAGCCGGTTCCTCTCCCCGTTCAGGCGCTGTGCCAGTTCGACGGCGACGGCGAGGGTTGGATCGCTAAGACGAGCCTGAGGCGCCTCCTCTTCTCCTACGCTCTGCCCCTCAGCTCGGACCAGTTCCACCAGCTCTGGTCAAGGTAGGAGGCATTTTCCAGGTTGGAAAAGTGCTTGAAAGTGCTTGAATTTGACTTTGAAAAAGGTGTCAGAACCCTGCTATCTGTGTTTTTTTTCCAGGTATGACCCAGAGGGACGGGGCCGCGTGGCAGCCGCCGACTTCCTGGAAAAGCTGGGCTGTTGTCACGGAGGCGACGTCAGGGCTCTGCGCCGGAAGCTGAACCTGGCCGGGGTCGGGCAGAACGCCGACAGACCAGCGACCTCCGACGCTGCGTCTCTGGAACGCATCGAGTAAGTGGACACTTGAGTTTATCCTCACATGGCGTTTCTGCACTTCTTTTCCCAGATGGGAGATCGGTGTCTGTGACACCTGCTTTTTAAACGGAGGTTAACACAGTACGGATAACGGCGACCACGAGCGAGTAGCGGCGGGCCGATATCAGCTGTTAGTGGACAGATGGTCCAGCGTTTCAGGGTCGGAAGGCTAACTCCAATCAGCTGCTCGGCTGTCTGACAACATGACGGGTCTAACACCGCCGTAACTGATGCCACACTCATTTAGTGTTATTAATTACACCTGTGTCAGGTCATCATGGCTGCAGGGAAGAAGGGCCAAGCTGACTGCTGATTGGCCAGGAGCGGGGGCCAGCGGGAGGGGGGATACCGGGACATACAAACTGAGAAATGTTTTCAATTATATCACAAATTGTTGATTCATTTATATATTTCTTAAGGGAAGGCAACCTGCTAATAAAATACACGTTTAATTTAAATGTTCTCTCCGTTTGAACAAAACATAACTTTTAACACAATTATAAAATGCAGCCATAGAAGTTTAGCTTTCCACCACGTTCTGCCCTCAGACAGGTTCTGCAGGAGAACCACCGGCAGCTGAGCGCCGCGCTGAGTCGCCGGGCGGCGGGCGGCGGCGGCATGGTGGCGGTGGAGGAGCTGCTGAGCCTGTTACAGACCTACAGCTGCTCCATCCGGAGGGAGCAGCTGGTGAAGCACCTGCACAGGTAAACCCCACCCTTTACTGTCTCCGCAGAGTGAAAACACACAGATGCCACGACGAGGAACCTCTGCACCCCCTGTGGACAAAAGAGACACTGTTTTCCTAAAGACCTGCAGCTGCCAGACTCCTTAACTTTACTGAAGCAGGGTCCCACCGGTCCAGCCCTGCTCAGTCCTGGTTCTGGTTCCCCCGTGCCTCCCTTCCCCTTAAATTAAAAGTGGTACTTGAAAAGTCAGGGAATCAAACTCACGGTGATGCAGTCTGTTGAGGGTTTCTTCTCCGTTTGGGTGCATTCAGACTGGAGGTCCGCATGGATGAAGACTTCCAGAGACTGGCCTACATGGATTTCTTGTCGGCGTTCGACCATAAAGCAAAGAAGAGCTGTGAGCCTCCTCCTGCTACTCCTGATGCCGTGCGCCAGATAGAGTCCTTGGACCACCTCAGTCCCGGCGTGGGTCTGGCGAGGCTGCGAGACCTGGTCGCCGCCTCGGCTCCTCATCTGCATAAGGTGACGCTCACGCCACGCGTCATTCTTTCACCTCCTTCGTCAGGTTTTCTCCTCATCGTCACCTTCCTGTCCTGCAGGCGTTCTCGGCCTTCAGCCAGAGCGGCACAGCGGCGCTCAAAGCTCTCGACTTCCGGCACATTCTGGAGAGTTTCTGTGCTCGTCTGTCGGACAAACAGTTCAGACTGTTGCTGACCGAGCTGCAGCTGGACCCCCAGACCGGCACCGTGGACTGGCAGGACTTCCTCCACAAGTTCCGGTCCCGGAGCCCGCCGGTAAGAGGAGCCGTTCCTCAGGACGCTTCGGGGGGTCGATCAACAGTCACATCTGATATAAACAAGTTTCTTGGTTCCGCTAACACCACATGTTTGCCGTTGCTATGACAACAAGTGAAAGCTACCGCTAGCATCTTAGCCCAACCGCCCTGCGTTGGAATGTATAATCGTTGTATCATCATGTTTCCAGGGACACTTTTTTAAATTTGAGGAACGGCTTGAAATCAAGCAAAAGCTAAAAATCTTTAATACCAACATTTCCTATCCATCAGCAACCACCAAAAATAACCGCCATGGCTACGTTGGTGTGTCTGGGTTCCAATCATCACATGGAGGCGTTTCACCAAGCTGCGTCTAAATGAATAAATCTGGTTCACTGCAGCGGCGTGAACAAAACTGATTCTATTGCAATAAACGGACAAAAACGATGCAGAAATAATCCGATAACGATGCCGATTTGTTAAAAGCTTTTGGAATGCTTTGTTTTTCTTGAATGGACACACATACGATGTTGTCGTAGAGCTCTGGGTGCCCATTATCATGTTCTTCCCTTTTCCAGACCCGGACCACTGAAACCCCAGAGCACCTGCAGCAGATCCACGACGTGGTCTCGGGTCAAATCACCAAAGACCTGACGGATCTGAATCCCTCCGACAGCACTACGATCCCTAAAGAGCAGTTCAGGTGTCCGAGACTCACACATGACCAGGTGAAGCCTCTTTTTATTTATATCCAGGGCTGGTACGGGTGCTGGAAATCCTTGAAAACACTTGAGTTTTAGTCTGGTGTTTTCAAGGTGTGAAAAGGTCTTGGATGTAGACTAAAGGTCTATAAATGTGTGTTGTATGTGATGACATCTATGATAGAACAGAGAAAAGAAGATCTCCATATCTGAGGGACTGAAAACAGCATTTTGTGACATTTCTTTATGAAAAATGACTTTTGATGATGAACAGATGATGAAAATAGTTGGTGATTATATTTCTGTGGATCTGTTAGTGGAATTAGTTTTCCTTTCATTTGTGGTCCTTCTGTAAAAAGCTGTCTCCAAACATCATGTTGGTTGTTTAGAGGACAAGAACATCTCATTTAATGTGATGAACAAGTGACAGAATAAGTAGACTGAATACTGACCATTGGATTGGTACAAAGATGGAGTTTACCACAGCTGGAAGGGGCTGGAAAAGCATGGAAATGCACCTTGAAATGCTTGGAAAGTGCTTGAATTTGACGTTGGAGAAGGTGCAGGAACCCTGGATGATCCAGTGTTTTCTAATTCAGAGGATTCATTCTGATGCCGGAGTCTCCCGGCATCAGTCGGTCGGTTTTTCAGTTTCAGTGCGTTCGCCAGATATGTTTTCTTTAATTATTCCAATCAAAAATCTAATTTATCTTGGCTGATAATTATTGACTGTGATTGTGAGAAAGTCAGTCATCTGTAAAGCCCATCCTCCGTGCTGCTGGAGCTCTCTCTTCAGGGGACTCGGCCCCCTCAGCGCCCGTGATGATTATCTCCGCCAGGCACGAGCTGCCGGGGAGTGTGTGTGTGTGTGTGTGTGTGTGTGTGTGTGTGTGTATTTTTTCTGTAATTTCGTAAGTTATTATGTAGTGATTGTGTTTTATGTTGGGACTCTCGGAAACGAGATGATACATCTCAAGAGGTTTATCCAAAATAAACAGAAATTTCAAACAAGCCTGATTTCAAATATATTTAAAACCATTTCATTGACTGTTTTTGTGATTTCGTCGATTGCAAAGCAGCAACGAGCGTCTCCAGCCTCCACTCGTCTGCCGAAGGCCACGGTTCGGCCTTTTTGTCGGGGCTCAAACAAAAGATAGATCCAATATATTCAGATATGTTCTGATCCACAAAAGTGAGCCGCTATACAAGATTAATAAATCCATTTTGTGATCGTATTTTTTTATTCACTTTTCTAGTCGTGTGTGTTTTCTTCTGCCTCTCAGCTCGAGTGTGTCCCGTCACCGTTTCCTGAGTCCAGAGAAACAACATCCTGTCGCCCGGCAACCGCAGGCGGCGCTCTGCAACACACCAAGGTACAACGCATCCGATGACAGTCACACACCTCTGTCATACCTACTGTATAAACATTTATAAATATAACATAAACCCAGCCCGGGTTCAGCTGCACGACCCCGTCGTAACGATTTTACGACGCCACCTGCTCCGTGTTTTCTTACCACGAGAAGAGGGAAAGGATGTGTTGTCAAATCATGAATTTACATATTATTTAAATGTTTATTACACAAGATAAATCGTACGAGCCTCCTGGTTCAAACCCTCCTTCCCCCCCCAGTCCGCCCCCCAGACCCCCTCCAGGCGTCCGGCCTCGGTGGGGAGTCCGTGGACAGGAAGTCTGCTGGGCAGCAGTGAGAGGAGGCTGCGTGCGGCTGGTGCGGCGCCGCTGGAAGCAGATCCAGAGGAACTGTGCCGAGAACGACCCCCGGCGAGAGGGACGCGTCGACACCGCCTCTTTCCTGGGTGAGCAGCCAATCAGTACGACCCCCGACTTGTCCACCGCCGCACGCTAACCACCGCCTCTGTGTCGCAGACGTCCTCCGATCCCTCGGTGTCGACCTGACTCGGGAGCAGCTGGAGAGTCTGGCCGCGACCTCTGACGTCATCAGCGGCGGCTGCGTGCGGTATCACGACTTCCTCCGTCACTTCCTCCTGGACCTGAAACCAGCAGAGACCAGGACGGCTCGGGAGCCGCGTAGACTCAGTCCTGTAAGAAAACTCATCTATGTCAGCTTCACCCTCCACTCTGACTCACAAGCTCATTAATAAACACTTGTTTTTATCGCTAAAGGCAAACCATTATCTGGATAAATATCGGAAAAAAGAGCCTGATTTATAAAATACAGGACACAAAAATACAGTTTTAAAATCATCATTTATACGACGCCGTAGAAAAAAAAACTGAGCCGAGAGAGGGGGGGGGGGGGCAATATCCAGAGGAAAAGAAATAATTTTGTTTTTTCTTCCTACAGTACAGTGATACGCCGCTGTATATTTAAGATAATTTGATTTTCACTAAAGAACACGTGTCATATATCTGTGACACAATAAAAAACATTTCTAAACACAATCCAAAGGTTCACCAGTACGTTGAAGTGTCATTCTTTAAGCTCGTTTAGCTGATTACCGGTTTAACGTAGCGTCCCCTCCGCCGACTCCAACCAAGCGACTCCACTGTTTGCACGCGGCCGTTTGAACGTGCACGTTTGCCGTCATCGCAGCGGGGGATGATGTGAAACGAGGACACGGGCGTCGTACTCGCAGCCACGCTGAGCGCCACATTAGCACCGTTCAAATTAACTCCCTCCGTTTACCGTCTGATCTATCGCACTTTTATTGGCTGTGAGTTTGAATTGGGTTCAGTAGAGTGTGTGTGTGTGTGTGTGTGTGTGTGTGTGAGGGGGCTGGTGATGGGCGACGGCGGGTTGCCAGATTGTGTAAACTCAGCGGGGACCTCCCACCCTCAGGCTCTCGACTCTCGCCTCCCAGAACAAGCGAGCGCTCCGGTTGTGGTGCGTTTGTTTTATGCGTTGGCAAAGCGGCGAGGTGTACGCAGCTTTGAACAATGACACGCGGGTGGGCACCGCTCTCTTAAAGGGACCCCCGCTGAGCCACGAAGGCGAGGCCCCCCGAGCTGCAGCGGAGCGTGTGGGTGAGGGCCTGATCTGGCAACCCGCGAGCTGCTGCAGCCCGTCCAAACAAAGACGCCATTGTCTCAGCGAGGACGGACCATCTGGGTGAATGGCTGAGACCCCCTGCATCTCCTCGAGTTCACACAGCAATCCTTCAGCCATCACAGATAGAAACTCTTTGTTGTCGCCTGTGAAGAATGTTACCGATAATGTGGGTGCTCTCACCTCCACGTGTTGTTTTCCTCTCTCCCGTTGTTCCTGTCCGGGGACCCCCGTGGTCTGGAGGGAAGCTTTATTTGATGTTTATTCATTTATTTATTCCTATATTATGTCTGGATGGATGGATTTTTATTTATTGGTTGGTTGGATGTCTCTGTATGTTTTAATGTTTTGATGAAGCCATTTCCCTTTTATCCAAGATAAATTTCTCCTTGGGGAGACCAATAGAGTGACCTTTGACCTTTGGATGCTGATCCTGGTGTGCTTCTTCCCCGCAAGACGAGCCGCAGGATTCTGAGCGAAGGCTGCGTGGAGGCCATGCTGAGGATCGGCGACGTGGTCCGGCCCTCCTGGACCGCCATCAGACGCTGCCTCCTGACGTACGACGCCGGCCGGGCAGGAAGCGTCTCGGTGCAGGACTTCAGGAAGGTGAGGGGGGCTCAGGGGTCAGGGTCCGGCTGCAGGTCTCTACGGCATCCGAGCAAATGTCACAACACTCGCTTTTATGAATTATTGATGAAAGCTTGTGTCTCGTCTATCAGGATGTCTGACGGAGGGCGACGGGAAATCCATGAGTCTCAAACACACACACACACACACACACACACACCTGACAGCCAATCAGTAATTTTAATTGTTCAATTAAGCTGAAGGTTGAAACAAGACCACGCTGACATGTTGGCCCAGGAGAGCTGCAGCCGACGCCGTTTTACCGCCGTACGACATCGCTCCCCGAGCTAATCGATAGAAACAATTAGCGGCCCGGTTAGCAATGACATCTCCTACACACAACCCGGAAACACACACACACACCTAACCGTTGTGCGGTTGTCACCCTGCAGGTGCTGCTCCAGTTCGGCGTCACGCTGTCGTCGGCGGAGCTCTTCCACCTCAGCTCTGATTTGGACGCCGGCACCGCAGGGAGGATCTGCTACAAAGACTTCCTGTGGGCGTGTCTTCGCTGAGCTTCACTCGCCGACACTCAGGAGGCCAAGGTTTGAGTGCTGGGCAACACCAACATGCTCATCCGTTTAAATGTGTAGTTATTATAATAGTAATATTATATTTAAAATGATAAATATAACGTAACGTAAATCTAACGTGAAATGGTGAAAACATCTCGGGCCGGATTCACGAAGATCTTATGTGAATGATGGAGTATCGACGTGTCCTTCAAACCTCAGTTGAAGCTTGAGGCATTTTTTAAAACTCAAAGATCGTACAAATAAAACGTACATAATGTAACGTCATCGAGGTCATTTCTTAATGTTAACTTGAATATTTAAAGAATGTTCCTTCATATAATATCAATGAAATGTCCTTAAATCGTCACAAAGTGGTGAAATCCAACGTGGCGTTGTCGTTACATTTCGGTGCAAATCAATCACAGATTCTCCAGCTGATATGGGATATGAATATGAAGGTGGTGAGGGAGTCGGGGCCTCATTTTTATCCATCTGTCTGACTTTAGGATTATAGATCCGGCAAATAGATCAATCACAGGATTCCATGTGTGACTATTTGACACTGATTTGTGTTCCAAAGCCAATTGAATAAAGTTCCTTTTTTAATTATTATTATTAATATTGTGAACGACGACGTCAGCGAGCGGTGCATCTTTGCGTGAAGTGAGATGGATGCCGAGGAGACGGAGGAGATGTCGCTCCTTCTTTCAAAGAAAAGAAAGGAAAAAAACGCCGCGGCAGCAAAATCTCAGAGAAAGTGAACGTGGAGTCGTTATCTGAGGACGGCGAGCCGACGGAAACGGGAAAAAGAGAACTCGGCATTGTGGGTGGAGAGGCAGAGCGAGGTTGGGAGGATATATGAAAGCCAGTTGTATTAATGGCAAAGTAAGAATAAATCAGCCGGCCTCCCCCGGGATTACTACTGTAATTATTTGAACGAGGGTTCTCATTAGAATGTGCAGAGGTGTGGAAGACCCGGAGACGGTTTAGCTCCTGGAAATTAACTCGCTGGGCTCCATAATTGATACGAGACACAGATACCTTTGATTGGAACAAAAGCCTGGAAAAAGAAGTTGAGAAAAAGTTTCCTCGCCGCCTTCAGAACAAACCAAAGGCAGATAAAGATAAAAAGGAGGAGGAGGGGGGAGTAAGGAGACAGGATCCGGCAATCACACATGAGGTTTTATTCAAATCGGTGAACAGTCTCTCAGAACCAGCAGAGTCCTCCTGCTGGTTTCAAGAAAGAGAGGTACGTTACATTTTATTTTATTTTTTTTTGCAGCTGTCGGGTCATTTAAACAGTTTCTTTTAAAGAAAAGAAAAAATATCCCAAACAACGATGGCAAAATACCATACAAACACTTTTATTCCAAAATGCTAAACATCCATTAATAAAGAAGAAGAAAAAAAGACCTGAAGTGTTTAAGCATCCAGTCATGTTGAAGCAAAGAGGAGGAAAAAAACGATGCTTTTAGAAAGTGCTTTCAAGTTTTTTTTAGCTGTCAATCACTCGGCCCGCGTAGGCGGCCGTCCCTTTTTTATATTTAATTTCTTTTCAAACGGTAACGAATCTCATTTTGGAACAAAACTCTTCATATGCAGATTGTCTGAGTAGCAGAAGTCATTAACTCCTTTAAGCATGCCTCAAGAAAGGAAAGCAAGATAAATCGTACAGCAGAAAAACAACGAAACAAACAAACAAACAGGAAACACGGAACGGAGCGACTGAAGAAGAAGAAGAAGAAGAAGAGGAGGAGGAGCATCAAAGTGAACGTCTAAATGAGGCGGTGGAGAGTCGGACCGAGCAGACGGAGATTTCTTCATGCGATGATGAAAGTTCCTCCTCGTCTTTTTGGTTTTTTAATAGTTCCCTTTTATTCCCTTTCTTGGAACGTTTTCCTTCGTGGACGTTTTTTTCCCTCTACTTCTATACTTTATATTTGTATTAACACACACTCACTGTCCTCTGGCTACATTCAGTCCTGATCTAAAATTCATTCTAATGATCGATCGTGCCGGCGATCAACAAAGAAACGTTACCAAAAAAAAACTAAACTATAAGTAAAATGGAGCTTTGCTGCCAAGAAAATGTTTGAAATGTTTGTTTTTTTAATAAATAATTAAGGCCGATAGTTCTCACTTGACCAAAGAAATGTAACTACACAATAAAACACTGTATTTCCTAGAAGCTTTTAATGTGAAATATCCGCAGGAAGTACCTTATCTTGACAGCGAGCTGGACAATACGACCACAAAAAAGTTATTTTATATTGATCAATGCCGATTGATAATTTACTTTTTAGGGCGACCTCACACCAGGTGATCCGTACCAGGCTCAAGCCCGGTCTACTTTCCTCGGGCCTGGTCCTGGTTTGGACGAGGTGTGGTCAACGGTATGGTTGATCGTGCCCAAGCATGAGTACGCGCTTTGCACGAGCAACTTGAAACTTGAAATGACTGAAAATACTGTTGATGACACAGATGGGTCCTGGGTCGGACTTGGGCCCCGAACCATGTGAGTCCAGGCCGGCGGAGGAGGCGGGACAATCGTGCTTTGGCACAGTACGGATCAGTCTACAAGTATTCTCCTTAGGATCCTCCCAAATAAACACAAGCAGATAAACATCAGAACCAACGGATTTCACAAATGATTAAATTATGACATAAATATGCACCTTAATTCCTGTGTGTAATCAATCTTAATTCTAAACCGACCTTCAAATATAAACACCAAGCTGTTCCGATAACTATAAGCGTAACACGTAGAGACACCTCCCGCCGTCATCCACACACACGGCGGGTTTTCCTCGTCGAGCTCTTTTGGCCCATTTGGAAACATTAAGACATCAGCTGCACGATGAATGCTGATGTGGCGAGGAAGCCGCCGCCACCGCCGCCCCGGGGAGCGCCGCTACATAACATCGGCGAGCGGGGAAGATCAAAGCGTGACGTGGTCTTGTTATGCTGAGCACATCCAGACTCTCGCTGAGTGAATTCAGAAAATAGAGCAAAAAAAGAAAGAAAAAAAGAAAAGCTTTCCCTTTTTTTCCTTTTTTTTAAACAAACTGCTGAGAGACATGAAAGAGATAATAATCAGCGTCACAGAGAAGAAAATACCATAATAAGCATTTACATTACTAATAATTGACCAAAGGAAATGTAACAACCACAAATATTTTTTTTTAAGTCCATAGCAACGACTTGGAAATCTTCTTTACATCAACAGAGAACATTTACATTGACCAGTCACAGTACACGTAGTTACAGCTTCACTCCTCTTGAGAAGGGGATACAAAGTTCTGTCTCTCCCGACGCGAGGGAGGGTCCTTGACTCCACCGCCCACATGAGTAACGCACGTAGCATCTGCTACGTAGCATCTGCTGTCCACTCTCAATCGTCGCAGAAAAACCATGCTAGTCATTCACAGGGAGGAAGGAGAGAAACACGCGAGGCTACGTTTACACGACAACGGTCTTCGGAGAAAAAAAAACGGCAACGTTTTAAAAAAGACAACACTATTTTTGAAAACGATTCCGCAAAAACGGAGCTAAAACGCTGCAGCGTGCATGCCAGGCCAGCAGGTGGCGGTGAAACGTCGTAATAGTAGATAGCCCTTTCCGGTGCATCCGGTGAACCCGGATAAAGGTGTCGCACACAAACTCGTTTTTTTCTCAGCGTGTGCAAACAAAAACCCGATAATTTTACATAACGTGCGAAGTTGAGCTGTGATGTCACCATTTCCACGATGACCAGGTTTTTGCTGGTTTACGCGGTGTCGCTGGAGTTGCATATTCAAAAGTTTAAGATTACTTGTGCGTGTTTGAAAACGTTGTCGTGTAAACGGCCGCTGAAGAAGAGAAGGTGAAAGGGGAGGATTCCTCCTTGAGGCTTACAAAGGCCCGTAATGAGGCCCCCCGGGTCCGAGTCCATGTCTCACACCCAGACTCTCCTCTCCACCCTCCGGTGGAGGCGCCTCGCCGCCCTCCCTCTGATCTCACACACATGCTGCTCGCCGCTCCGGGCCGGAGGAGGCGACGGCAGGAAGTGAGGAGGTCTAAAAGTACGTAAATATCCCGTAAATGTTCAGTTGTTGCCGCCGAGTCTGGGCTCCGAGGTTTGCTCCTCTTTGAGTCCGGCTGGTTGCAGTCCAGTTGAGATTGTCAGAGCAGTAGACGGAGACAGAGAAACGTCCCTCTGTGTGTGTTGTTGAGATGAAGACATGACGGCACATCAAATAACATTAACAGCGTGATGGGGGGGGGGGTCATTCCGCTCCATCTCCAGGCGACGTCAACGCCCGCCTCGTTATTTACAGAACCTGCTCGCCTCCCCCCTGCCGGCGACCTCACCGACCCCCCTTGGCTTCCTTCTCCCGGTTGGCGGTGGCCGGTGTGGCGCCGGCCGCCTCTAGTCATGTGGCCCTGGGGTTGGGAAGGTCGAAGACGATGGGCGCGTTCATGGGCAGGAAGTTGACGGTGCAGGCCGAGGCGTTGACAAATGTCGTGGTGCCGTCGGTCATCATGCCGTAACCTAGGCAACCGAAACAGAGAGATCAGCTGACATTTTTACTTTTATTTTCTTTAACTGCCGTCGTGACATCGTTCGAATGCTTGTAGTTTTGATATATTCTCAAAAATGTAATCTTCGACTATAAAGCACAGTTTAAGGTATTGTTTAAGACACATTAGATCTACTTCATTCTGTTTATCCAACTTCATTCTTGAAATGGA
>CM056841.1:18128015-18133015 GCA_029853015.1 Chelidonichthys spinosus | reverse complement strand
AACCTTGTTGAATTAAATCATCCCGGTCGGCGGTGAACAAACGATTGTAGTCGCGTTTCCTTTCTGCATATTGATGAAATCGATCTCTTATCGGTCACATTTGACGTGTTTTTGAGACGGGAAACAAAAGAATGCGTGTTTTAATCTCTACTTTCCTGCACAAAGCGGCCGTTTCACCGTAACGATCCCGTTTGGATGATTTCAGAATGGCGTTTTAACTGGCCGCAGTGTGATGACGCCGCGGGCTCCGTTTGATTTTAATTTGTTTTATCCCGCGTTTGCGCGGCTGAATGGTTATACATTTCCGTCTCCCTTCAAAAAGCGATACATCACATTTTTTTAGAACAAAGCTCTCCATTTCAGACTCTTAATGGCAAACTGCACATCGCAGCACAAAACACACAAACAAGCGGTTAGAAAATAAAGATCAATCACAGACGCAGACTTCCCAGTGTGTGTGACGGTGATGGAGTGTGTGTGTGTGTGTGTGTGTGTGTGTGTGATTTAGTGGAGGAGCATGCTGCTGGTGCTGAGTCAATAAAAGATGACGGAGGAGCCTTCTGTTGCTCTGCAGACAGGAAGTCAGAATGAAACCAGACTTAATGTTCGCCTGCCTCGTTGTGATGAAAACTGTAAAATAAATATACATTCTCAAAGCTCAGAGTTCTCTGGGTCAGAACATGAATAACATGCATCAGTTATGTGTTATAAATAAAGAGCAGAGAAGTTTTCTACTAGAACCGGATGCTTCCCTAAGCATTGTGGGATAGCAGACTAGACCCGACTGGTGACTCGAGAGAAGGGAAGGAAGTTTAAAGACCTTTAAGCTCAAGGTGCATAAAAACCTGACAAAATAACAATAATTACTAATATTGAAAGAGGAAAGGGCCCGCAGCAAGTCTCAACTCTTTAAAGGTCAGTCAAGGTCGAGCCTCGAGTCTTTCAGGCCAAGTCAAATTTCAGGTCTTTAAGGGGAGTCCAAGTCTTGAAGGATAAGTCCAAGTCAAGTCTTTAAAGGGGAGTCCAAGTCTTTCTAGTCTCTAGTCTCTCTCAAAAGCAAAATGTCCAAAACCAGAACAAAAACAGATTTTTCTAACAGAAACATTTAATTGAACGCTGAGTTGCACATCATCAATCAAAGCCTCTCTATATGAGTGAAAGATTAATTCAGCAATTCAAGCCCAAGCGTCAAATCTGCACTAAAACTAAAAACTTTGTGTCCTTACAAGGAACGACGAGTCTGTCGGTGTGACTCTGATCCGTCAGCGAGTCTCCAAAGAAAGAGGGAAGACTCTGGAGACGATCCTTCTATACCTTTTATCTCTTTACTACCAAACATGCCACTCTGGGCGAAGTTAATGGAGCCGCTCGCTCTCGACACGGACATAAAAACTCCCACGTTCTCCGCCGCCAGTGAATCAGTCACAACGGCAAAAAAAAGGAATATGTTCTGACTTCTTTGTCCTCTAAATGCTTCCACCTGTAAAGAAAACACGTTAACGTGTTTTCTTTACAAGCCCTGAGGGACGCCGGCGGGAGGAGTTACGACTTCTCTTCTTCTCTTCTTCTTCTTCTTCTTCTCTGGTGTCTTGGGGTATTTTTGCTCTAATGTGCTGCTTGTATGGAAGCAGCTGCTGCTTTGGGCACCGAGCCGCCTTTCTCCTCTTTCTCGCTGCTGTTAACTTCTTCCTCGCAGCCAGATAAAGAGGCCATATTTTTTTTCCTCTCTAGCTGCCGATCTGCCGTTTTTTTTTTTTATCACGCCTCGTAAAAGACGGGAGCCTTTTTTTTTCTTTTTTTCTTTTGCTGCAGTGCGAAACAACGTCGGGCCATCGTTCGGTTTCACACCCTGCTTAGAGAAAATATTTAAAAAAGGATGTTTTGAATTGACCTGTGAGTGTGTGTGTGTGTGTGTGTGTGTGTGATAGCTGGAGACACTTCGCTGAGCTGAACGGAAAATAAACGGCTGAGTCGCAGACGCAGGAATCAATCACACACACGCGTCTGGGCGCCACAGCTGCAGCGGGAGATGAGGTGTGAAAGTGTGTGTGTGTGTGTGTGTGTAACAGCTGTTGTTTATGTGGTTTATATGAACTTCTATTTGCAGGACCTCTGAGGTCGAGTCCTCCGTGGGTTTAGTGGCCTTTTTGTTGAATCAGGAGGCAACCTCCGGCTCTGAAAAGTGAAGCTGAAGCTGATGTGCCTTAAAGCTGCGTTTTCCCTGCTTTCCACCAGGGGTCGACTCCTCTCTGATTGTGTAGAAGTCTATGAGAAAATGTGCCTACTTCTCTCTTGATATATTCTTAGTGAAGGTTGCACATCACTGTCATTCTGTTACTTTATATTATACTATATATTTTACTACTATAATACTTTAAAATACCTGATAAATTAAATTAAAGGTGATGCGTTCCGGATGCACACCGCCCAAAAAACGTAAAGAAAAACAAATGTTTCTTTGTCAGGAATTCTACATTTCTTATTGCATTTTCAACATTTTAACAAAATAACTTTAGAGCAGAGAAGTGATCTGTGAATGCACACGTGTGTGTGTGTGTGTGTGTGTGTGTGTGTGTGTGTGATGTAATGCGTGTCTCACCCAGTGGGGGGCAGTGTGTGACCAGGATGTCTGTGTTGTCGGGGATCTGGTTCCACTTGTCCAGCAGAGCTTGACCCCGTGGCAGGTTGAACCCCCAGCCGTAATACCAGGGCTGCCTGCACACACACACACACACACACATACACACATACACACACACACACACACACACACACACACACACATACACACACACACACACACACACACACACACATAAAGGAAGCAAGAAAAACAGATGGTTTTATCATCAGACATCATCACATGGGATGTTTTCAACACAACTACAGCAGTAAACAGGGTTGGTACGGGTGCTGGAAATCCTTGAAAACACTGGAATATTAGTGTGGTGTATTCAAGGTTTGAAAAGTGCTTGAAATGTATATGATGACAGCTCTCGACATCGGCCTCCATTGTCGTGCACCGGAAGCAAACATCTGATGTTGAAGGACGATCCGTTCGGAGATAATTACAAAAAGTCTGTTTTAGATTTTTAAACTTAATTACGCCGCCGATGTTTTCGGACTCTAGGTTCGGACTCTAAGTTTGCTCGTGCTATTCTATTTCTGTTTTATTGATTTCTTTTATGAGGGAGGTGTCTGTGAATGCAGCCTCTCCGGTGTTGAAGGAAACCTCCGTTAAACACAAAGAATCAGTTCATTTAAGTGCCGATAGTTGTTGATGGCGTTGCTTGATATAATCTCTGTGTTTCATGTCAAAGACCACGTCGGGGTTGAAAGTGTTTTGCTGACGGCGTTTGGCGGTGATGTTTCCTGACAAGCGTCTCGTGTAATCACTTGTTTACGCAACTTTTTGGCGTCGGCAGCAAATCTGTGGCGTCTTTGTAGCTTCTTCTTCTTCTGATGCCGAAAAAACTAGTTTGCTTTTTTAACCACCAAAAAAAAACAACATTTGACCATCTTCTTCCTCTGATCGTGAGGTTTGACCTTCACCATGACGGGGAGGGGGAGGGGCTTCTGGAGAGGAATCAAACAGGGTGAGCAGAAAGCCACATGAAACATCTCCTTGATCAGAGTCAGGGAGGAAGACGAGTGGGGGGGGGGGGGTGAAGAAGAACAGGAGAGCCTTGATGGCGGCGGCTCCTCGCGTCCCTTTACTTTGATAACGGACGCCGTGAGTGACGGAGAAGAAATTAACATGTCACTTACAATCTGTACTCCGATCCATCTTCCTCCAGCGTGTGTGTGTGTGTGTGTGTGTGTGTGTGTGTGTGTGTGTGTGTGTGTGTGTGTGGAACCGTAGGCGACGTCCACGTCTTCGCAAACCGTCTTTTTTTCCCCTAAATTGCCAAGTGCAGTCGCTTGAAACACCAACTTTATCGCCGTGGAAACCGCCGCCGCCTGACACGTCTGTGCTCAGTGGAACATCAGACGAGGGTTTCTGTGTAGAATAATTTCCTGTGTGTGTGTGTGTGTGTGTGTGTGTGTGTGTGTGTGTTGCTCGGGGACGGCACAGACAGATGGGGAGACAGGAAGACAGGCCTGCAGATAGGAAGAGATACCTGTCTCACACACACATAAACACACCGTCTCCTTGTCCTCCTCTCTAATTAAGAAAGCCACAAAACGGGGTCTCCGGGTCAGCCGCGCAGGGAGGGGAGGGGGGTCAAGCAAGCTCACAGTGGCAGTGCATCGTGGGAAATCCCGTTTTTCCGTTTCGGCTTCGGGGAGCCGTCACTTCCTTGAACATTTCTAACGAACGATGCACAATTTAAATAATTCACCGGCGAATATTAAAACATTTCGGCTTCGTATTAACGGTGTAATATTCCTGTCCGTCTTCACGTGGACGTCTCCATTAAAACGGGATGAGCTCGGAGAGGAGACGCTCTATATTATATTATATATATTATATGGGAAAGCTTGATGAGGATGGAGAGAACAGAAGTGAAGTTAAAGGGCCAGTGTGCAGCATTCAGGGGATCCAACGCTTTCAGGACATCACAATTATAACTGTTAAAGATCCATTTATTTATAGATCATACTTTAATTCTATTTTGGCATTTCTACATCACAATTTCACAACATGACAAACAAACAGGACAATTTGTATTTACTTAATATGGTTGTATTCATGTTCATGTTGGTGTGTTTTGGGACATATTTAAATGAGGCACATCTCCATATCTGAGGGCCTGAAAACAGCATTTCCTGACATTTCTTTATGAAAAATGACTTTTGATGATGAACAGATGATGAAAATAGTTGGTGATTATATTTCTGTGGATCTGTTAGTGGAATTAGTTTTCCTTTCATTTGTGGTCCTTCTGTAAAAAGCTGTCTCCAAACATCATGTTGGTTGTTTAGAGGACAAGAACATCTCATTTAATGTGATGAACAAGTGACAGAATAAGTAGACTGAATACTGACCATTGGATTGG
>CM056841.1:18105515-18123015 GCA_029853015.1 Chelidonichthys spinosus | reverse complement strand
CTTTGTGTGTTTGTGTAGAAAGTCATAGAAGGATGAGAAGACACACTAGACCGTCTCCACTGATACACTAACAACACACACACACACACACACACACACACTCCGTGAAACTCAGTAGGGGGCCCAGTTGGGTTCAGTTTGTCTGTGTGTGTCCAAGCATCCTGTGAATCCTGGACCAGGACTCTGAGGCATCATAGAGCCCATCTGTGGGACGGAGAGGGGGGACATCTGTCCATGTAACACACTCTCTCTCTCCCTCACACACACACACACATACACACACAAATGGGGCGAGCAAGCTAAACCAAATGAACAGCGAGAGGACACAGAAACGACAGTGAGTGTGTGTGTGTGTGTGTGTGTGTGTGCACAGCTGTGCTCAGCTTTCCACACACACACAGTAGACATTAGAGTGTGTTGCCACCATGGGACCTTATTTTATATAAATATTTTATAAAGAAAAGGTTGGACATTAAGAGAATTATGGACGCGGCTCTATTCAATGCAAAGATGCCAATTTACCCCAAATGTTGATTCATTTCACACAAATCAACGTATTTCAACGAGAGTGAGACGGACCGACGTGAGATCGCTGTCGGCAAGACAAGTTTGTCCTCCCTCCTCTGAAAGCAGAGCTGGTTCTCTCTCTCCTCCCCATCACACCGACTTCCTCTCATTTCCATTCATCTATACTGTACATCCATCCATCCATCCCCCCGGCAGTAAAATCTGCTTGTTTGCTGAATATCGCACCTCGAGGCCTCAATTACACGCACGCACCTGGCAGGTCTCCGTCTCCGGCTCGTTCCCCCGCGTTTCAGAAAAGAAATTCAGGCGTCGTGGCGGAGGGGGGGGGGGGGGGGGATGAGGAGGCAGACAAAGAGAACGCAGTGGAGGGAATAAAAGTGAAATGAAAGGAGACGCATCATCATCGCCACGGAGACACGAGGACTTTAAAACAAAAGGCATGAGCGTGGCGCGGCGGACAAGCGGAAGGAAGGAATCGTACTAGTGATGGATGAACCTCTCCCGTCGCCTCCAGTCAGACGATCCAAAACCCCGGTTCCCCTCCGGAGGAAGACGGCTTCGTGCCTCGGCGATCAAACTGCCTGTCGACGTGTCATCGAACCGGGCGCCGCGTCGTACATACGCCAACTCAAATATACAACGTATAAAAAGAATATTCAAGCTTTGTCACTTCTGAGGTGGAAACAAAAGTGTGTTTCTGTCTATAATCTTTGGAAACTTGAACTTTAACAAAATAAAGTTCTGAAGGTTTGGAACAGCGCTCGATACGCAAAGACGGGAAACGTCAAACGCTGTCTCGGGTTCAAAAGGTGGAAATGATTGCATTTCATCAAATCTAGCCAACAGTTGATCATAGTGACGGTTTTATTACTGCTGATGATCTCAGAGGAGGTCATTAAAATGCACCTATGCTGCCCCTCCCTCCCAAAAAGCCCAGTCTGCTCTGATTGGTCCCGCCCCCTCAACAGGAATAGATGAAAATGAATTCCAGCCTCTTGTTCTTCTTGTCCAGACGAAGGTTAGTCTTCTCCACATGGACTCTCCACTCTTACTAGTTTTGTTTAGGGGCGGGGCTTACCAGCTGCTGCTAATATATTACTTGTTGACATCACCACTTTTTGAAGATCTAAATGAGTTCTGTGGGGGGGAGGAACTCCCTCTGGACCTGGACTTCAGGCTTTGACTCTCAGGAGACGTTTTACACCCACATTAAAATCACTATAAACACACTAAAGGAAAGAGAAGAAGAAAATCCTAATAGGTCCTCTTTAAGTAGCGTTCCCCGCTACCGAGTCCTGAGGCAAACCTGGGCTAATGGGCCTCTGTGGACGGCTACCAACTACAAGTACAACTATCAAAACCACTAAAGAGGAGCACAGCACGGCGATTATGTCATCTTAATCTGCATGGAGGCTCAAATCATGGCTCCAGATTTATTTAAACAAACGTTAATGTCAATTCAGCTTGATTAAGTCGCTGCACCACTGAGGCCCAAAGAAAGTTCGAATTAAATCAGCGCTAACCGTTTTTGAGGGGGGCCTGAGTTGTGAGGCCCCAAAAGGTTGGTTGGTTGGTTGGATGATTGGTTAAATGGTTGGATGGATGGTTGGTTGGTGTCCCACCGTCTTATTTATCTTATCAACCCAGTGAATCTATCGCTGACGGTAGGACGAGTCTCCAATTTATATTCTAGCAGTCAGCAAAAGGAGATAAAGATTCTCAGAATCCTCTAATTGGGATCAACTGGTCATTTAAATTAATTTCATTGGGTCCCTACTTTTTAAGGACTACAAATGTTTGATTAGGTTCAATCTACTGGAGGGGGGGTAGGGTTTCCACACAGCTTCCAATATTTGGTCAAATATAAGGAATCAAGGTGTTGAAGAAGTGTGGAAAAGCCAGTTTGAATGCTTGGATGGTGATGAGCAATGATAAATAACCCCCGAATGTCTTTTTCTATCCAACGCTTTGAAGGTCTTCCTTCTATCGCTGCTTCATTTACCTTTTTACAACTTTGTTTTATTTGTCAAGACCAGCAACTTTGGAGAAAGCCTGCTCCCCCCAAAAAATAACTGCAACGACATGCAATATGCATCGAGGGAAGCGTATTATGTTGTGGATTACTTTAAGTGTTGATGTGTCAGATTAGTTTCAAACGAGTCTGGGTGGACGGGGTCATAAAACACAGGATTTCCACTGGGAGACTGATGTTAGGGTCCCATTAAAACCATGTCAATTTGTCATTTTGTAGAAAAACATACTGTTTCCCAGGAAACCGAATTGGGGGTTTAGGTTAGTTTTACGGGAATGTAATTTTCATAAGAGACGTCGGTTGTTCAGGAACGCTGGAGGCCTGCAGGAGTCGAACAATAGAAACTGCAGCGAGATTGAACGGTGTATTATTTCTGTGTCGACAGACAGAACGCTTTAGAAAAACCGCTGTCAGGCTTCTGGATGAATTGATCTGCACACTCTGATGAAGCCCGCACGCTACAAAAATGTCTATCCGAGTCATCAGTCATCGCTGATTTCCTCTCTCCTCCCGTCTCACGCGTCTTGTAAGTGGATGAGCCTCAGCCGGGGCACCATTTCCATTTCACAGTACAATACAAAAAAAACTAAAAACTGCATGAATCACCGTTAAAAAAAAAACAACAAAACAGGGCGACGTGACAAACGGGGAAAGGTTCTCCACGTGACTCATCGTCGTCGCCATCCCTCTCCGCCCGACAAGAGTTTACTGTCAAGAAACGAGACGGTAACAAGCAGCGGGGCTCGTTGGAAAAAACACTTTGTGACTCTTCCCCAGAGCAGGCAGTTCTAGACGAATCCTCCTCCACCCCCCAACCCCACACACAAACCACTCAAAAACTCCTCCCAATCTGCTGGGCTCGACGGCGGGAGGGAACTGGGATGTGACAAGTCAGCCGGGACCCTGGCAGTCAACTTCATGCCCGGCGATAATGAGCTCCCGCCGGAGACGACTTGCACCGGGAGGGAACGGCGAAAACGTTAACGATGCGCTAATCATTCGAAGTGGAGTGTGTTAAGAATTATTTTTGAGTGTGAAAATGTGAGGATGGGAGGAAAGGAGGGGGGGGGGGGTGTTCTGGAGAGAGGCAGATGGGCGAACTCCGGCAGGAAGTCCTTGTGAGGGATCGCTACATGTGCTGGATGTGTACGGGGCGGATCAGAGCGCTGTCACTTTAGAGACGACTCGAGTTGCTCCACCGACAAACGGGGTCCGTCTTTTTTATTTTTACAGCCTCGGTCGGGGCACCGGGGGGAAGCAGCATCAGGTGTGTGGACTCAAACCCACCACGATGATTTAATAATCCATCAAACTACGAGCCAACTTTTGAGTAAGAAAACGGGGAAACGTCCTGTTCTGAAAAGTGAAGCCGATGCTGAAGTGCCATTAAACTTGCATTCTCTCTGCTGGCCATACACCTCTGATTGTATAGAAGTCCATGAGAAAATAAGACCAGATCTGGGTAGAGTAGGACCATGTTTGTCACCAAT
Source organism: Chelidonichthys spinosus (assembly GCA_029853015.1). Classification (NCBI taxonomy): domain Eukaryota; kingdom Metazoa; phylum Chordata; class Actinopteri; order Perciformes; family Triglidae; genus Chelidonichthys; species Chelidonichthys spinosus. The sequence goes on along the minus strand of CM056841.1, from coordinate 18,118,965 downwards.
ATTTGAATTTGCACCTGGATTATCAATCAGACTCGGAGCCTAGGAACATGAATGCGTCCTCACAAAGGGAGAAAACACCACGGGAGATTTAAACAACATTTTTCACTCTGTCTTGTCTGAGTGAATCGAACGCTTCCGCCGTTTTCGTTTTCACTCCAATCAAAGCGGCGGTTTGGGTTTTTGTTGTGTGGGAGCAAGAGAAAGGATGTGGATTGTTCTGCAACGGGCGATCTGTTTATCTTTAAACATTGTCAACGGTGATAATGACGGTTTCTGCTGCCGTTAACAGAAAAAAAACAACCATTTTTACTTTTCCTCTTAACCCTTATTCCGTCCCCACAGATTTTAAACACAGACAGACTCACCGCCGCTTCGCTGTTTCTCCAACTTTTCTGCCGTTTAAATGTCACGACAGGGGAAGAGGAGGAAATCACTCCCCCACTTCAGCGTATCGTGACATTTTCAAGGCGTTAGCGTTAGTGTGCGTTTTTTTTAATGAAGGGTCGTTTAACTCGTATTTAGAAGCGCTGGGGGAAGCACTTTTGTCCCCTCCTGTTCTATATAATGACCAATTACTAGGGAGTGCGAGGTGGACTTCGTCGCGTTGGAGGAGGCGACGCCTCAGACGGCGGAGGAGCTGTCACGGGTGGGCGTCGGGGGGGTGGGGGGGGTTGGACGCACGGCTTTAGGCCTCTAATTGGAGGCAGATTTCACAATGAATGTTTCTGATGATGCTGCGGCGCGAGAGGAAGAGGAAGGCGATATGAGGACAGGAAGGAAGTAGATAAAGGGGGTGAGACAGTGGGAGAAGTGGGGGGTGATGATGAAGACAGCGAGAGAGGGAGGAAGAGAGAACAGACCTCGCTGGTGTTTGTCTTGCAGGGATAATATTCCACCGAAGTCTAATTCTGTCCATAAAAGCTGTTGGACTCTTTTCTTTCTTTCTTTCTCTCTCTCTCTCTCTCTCTCTCTCTCTCTCTCTCTCCCGCAACTGGGTACCCCCACCCCAACCCCTTTCCTTTCAGAGTGATAGTTGCCTTGGCAACCGTGGCAAATCTTCCTTTTCTCAAACAGATGTCCCATTTAGTTAGAAATTAGAATGTGTAAAAAAAAAAAAAAAAAAAAAAAAACCCACGAGACACAAATTATTTCAAAGTTCTCCGGTGAAGAGAAGGAAAGGAAGGAGGGGGGAGGAGAAGAAAGGAACAGAAAGAGGAGAAAAAAGGGAGGGAGGAGGGAGTCTTCGTTCCTCTGCGGTGTTCTACGATGCTTCAGCGTGTGAATCTTGGAGATTAGCCAGATCACCCAGAGCTGGTGGCTTGTTCAGGGGGAAGTGGAGGAGGGTGGAGGGGTGGCTCTCTCTCTGGCATCCAGGATGGGGTAGTTGGGTGGGGGGCAAGTGGCAACAACTGTTAGCCCGGTGCCAATGTAGCAGACGGGCGCAGATAACCAAACTGCCCTCGAGAGGGGGGGGGTACTGTGGTCCCTGCACGCTGCAAAAAATATCCTCCTCACAGTTAAGAACCGCTTCAACCCGCCGACTGCTGCTTTTAATGCAAAGAATCGAGTCCAAGAAATGAATCAACAATCGTTTTACTGAGACCACACACTCGTTTCAAATGCAAATCAGTACTTGGAAAAACACCCGTTTTAACAGACTATTTGATCAGATTTAAAGGAGAAATCCACCCAAAAAACACTTGAAGCACTTTCATGGTTGAGAGAGAAAGAGAACTTGGCTGGAACGAGCAATTTTTACGCAGCCACACTAGAAATGCTGGAGCGCTGACTTTCAGCAATCAACAGGGAGAAATCCATCACAGCAGAACGACCAATCACAGCACAGAGACGGTCGTCTCCATAGGCCGGATGTGCAATGCAGCCTGAAGACATGTTGGATCAGGACCAGGCCAAGAGGCGTCCTGCAGGTGGCAGGAGATGAATGTGAACAAACAGCTTCTCAAATAATACCGGAGAGTCCCGGGGAAAGGAAACAACGTATTTATTTTATTTAAGGTTAATTTACTCATTTCTGATTGTTGAACAAAAGACGGATCTACCTTTCCAACTTACATTTTCTTTATGCTTTCTTATGTACCTCTGAAGGTTTCTAGAAGATAAATCTCGCCGAGGGCACCAACGTCGTCGGGGTCAGAGCTGATCTTTTGACCAATCAGATTTGACTATGTAAATCCTTTGTCAGGGACACACCCACCCAAACGCAACGTTGTTTCCACGTGTTTAAAATGCGTGCATCTCTCTTTTATAATAATGCTTTATCATCGGCATAGAAAACCATCAGCAGAAGGTCACAACTTTAGGTCAATAAGCATTCTGGTTGTAAGAAAACGTACTTAACAGCGTGGATACGTAGAGTAAAAAAAAAAAAAGTACAATATCGTACAAAAAAGCACCCAGAATTATGTTTAAAAAACAAAAACCCAGCAGTGTCGGATATGCAAATGTTTGTCGGTTTTCTTCTCTAAAGAATACCCAGCGGAGACAATGTGACTTAATTTCAACGCATCAACATGTTTATCTTGCTGGAAAAGGCTCATTCTTAATGCAAGAGGATCAATCTGAGTTAATCTGCCTCGTTTCACAGAGAACACATTCGTCTGTAGAGAAGGGAAAAAAGGGAAGTCGGCAAGCGTGAGGAGAGAGAGTACAGAAAAGAGATGTGATTTAACGGCTCGGACACTTTTTGCAGTGTGCGTGGCATCCCCGACTCTGGTCAAGCACCGAACGTAACTGCACGCCGATGAACTGGCGAGACGGAAAGAAGTGTGTGTGTGTGTGTGTGTGAGAGAGAGAGGGGGGGAGGAGAGAGACTGAGGCGAGGAGGAACATAAGGACAGAATCACTTTAATTCAGTTTCTCTCCTCGGCGATGCCACATGCCTCGGGGAGGGAAGGCATGTGTGAAATGGAGGAAAATGCCCTGTAGCGCGTCGCAACACACAAAAGAACACACACACGTACGTGCACACACGTGCATGTTGAAGCTGTGCACCCCCCCCCCCCCCGGAGGCCATTTAACAGGTAATTTAAAGAGAAATCCCTCCAGGGAAACGACACAGTAAATGTCCTCTCGTCTGTTCTTCCTCCATAACTGTTTATTCTGCTGCAGACTGGCAGACGCTGAGGAGAGATGGAGGGGGGGGGGAGAGGGTGGGAAAGTGACAAGTGTTAAAGTAGGCCAATTTTTTTTCCTTCTTCATCTTTGTCGTCTTTCCTCCACCAAACCCCTTAAGTACCCGTTTATTAATGTTCAGTGTTCTTCGGCTACTTTATTTGGCTCCGGTGGGAATGTGAACACGACGAGGATGGGGGAGGGAGGGGGAGAGGGATGGGGGAGGTGGGAGATGGAGGGAGGGAGGGAGGGGGGAGGTGGGGGAGAGAGGGAGGGATGGAGGTGGGAGAGGGAGGGAGGCGGAGAGGGTGGAAGGAAGGGATGGAGGTGGGAGAGGGAGGGAGGGGGAGAGGGATGGGGGAGGTGGGAGATGGAGGGAGGGAGGTGGGGAGGGATGGGGGAGGTGGGAGAGAGAGGGAGGGATTGAGGTGGGAGAGGGAGGGAGGCGGAGAGGGTGGAAGGAAGGGATGGAGGTGGGAGATGGGAAAGAGGTGGGAGAGGGAGGGAGGGATGGAGGTGGGAGAGGGATGGATGGAGGGAGGTGGGAGAGGGAGGGATGGGGGAGGTGGGAGAGAGAGGGAGGGATGGAGGTGGGAAATGGATGGGGGAGGCAGGAGATGGAGGGATGAAGTTGGGAGAGTAATGGATGGAGGGAGGGTGAGGGAGGTGGGAGAGGGAGGGAGGGATGGAGGTGGGAAATGGATGGGGGAGGTAGGAGGTGGAGGGATGGAGTTGGGAGAGGGATGGATGGAGGGAGGTGGGAGAGGGAGGGATGGAGGGGGAGAGGGAGGAAGGCGGAGAGGGTGGAAGGAAGGGATGGAGGTGGGAGAGGGGAAAGAGGTGGGAGAGAGAGGGAGGGAGGGATGGAGGTGAGAAATGGATGGGGGAGGTAGGAGATGGAGGGATGAAGTTGGGAGAGTAATGGATGGAGGGAGGGTGAGGGAGGTGGGAGAGGGATGGATGGAGGGAGGGAGGGGAGGCGAGTCTCAAAGTGAATCAGATGAATTTCGGGTAATCTCTGGTCAATCAACTGAGTCCTGATCCAAAGACCGGAGGACTGAAAGATGGCGTTTTAGTCCCGCGGAGGGGAAACGTGCTGTATAACTTCAGAAAGGCGAGAGTGCAACATCAACACACATCAGTTTAAAAGACCTAGCATGTTTAATAAATGAGGGAAGAATCTAAAAATATATCGGTGGACTGACCGAGCGCTTCCACATGAAATATGAAACATCACTGTGAGTTAAACCGTAGCATAAAGTTTCAACAAACGTGATGGGAATGCGTGAATACAAAACGCCACTTGATTGTTCATTTAATTTAACGTCACGTGGTTAACATCGTTAATGTTTTGGCAACACGACTACAGACTTTTGGGACTCAGACGCAGGTCTACTGGGTGAAAGTCCCATGTTCGTTTTTACGTTGGCCGAACCCTTTTCTCACTTTTTAATGCTACGCCTATTCACTTGCTCTGAGTGGAGTTCGTTATTCTCCAAAAAAATACGATTCTTGGAATCGTGACTGCAAGTGCAGTTGAGTTGTTCGGGAACTTAATTTTGTTGCAGACAGAGTTGCTAGCGGTAGCTTTCACTTGTCATAGCTGATATAAACAATTTGCTTGGTTCTGCTAAGAGTGACCCTAATACACCGTCGTAGATCTGGGGTCGCTCTCTGGAAGTTGACACCGGCGTAAAAACAAAGACCACTAAATGTTCCCTCTGATGGATTCACCACCTTAACTTTCTGCCAGTTTGATGTTCATCGCTTCCCCCTGAAATGATGTGAAACCAAATTGCTGCCTTGGAGGCAGGAAGTCGCTCCTCAAAGAAACGGATAGAAGCTTCTGGAAAACGGTTGGCAGTAATGTAAACTAAACACAATTTGTAGTTAATGGGCTAAAACATTAGCAGTAGCCTGGATTTTGTCATTCATTCTTTCTCTCTCCATCCTTCAAAAAAAACAAAAAACTTTCTGTGAAGAGGGAGAACAAAGCACACTCCAACGCTCGGCGAGGACGAGAGAAAGATGGTTGAATTACCTTCACGCCATCTCCGCCATCATTAGACTCATTATCGTTAAATGCAAAAAGAGCTGCCGTTTTTTTCAGTTTCAACCCCTCCTTTAACTTTAAACCGTGAAAACATGCGAGTTAATTAAAGTCCCTTCCGTTCGCCGCTCATCAGCGAGGACAAGCCATCAAACGGAGCGCAGGTAGTCCATTTCTGTCAAATGGGAGGAGGGGGAGGGGGAGGCCCTCTCTTCATCTCTTTTAGTTTTTGATGAGCTTTCTTAATTGGCCCACTATAGAAGGAGAAGTGAATCCTCAATAATTAAAAAATCTAATTAAGGAGTCTTTTGCATCTCCGTCCTTAATTATTCGGCGGGGAGCAGCGGGGAGCGATACGTTTCTGCCGTTTTCATTTAAAAGAGAGAAAATAAAAAGGTTCCCTTGCCTTCCTCGCTCCCCCGCCGACGCAAATCCCCCCGTCAACAAGCAAGACGACTGTGTCTCTCATCGCCGTGTTTTTGTATATGTAGAGGAAAGCTGTCGGTCCTCTCCCTGCCTGTCTCACCCTCCTCAGAGACGTCTTTATGAACGCTTACAGAGATGCAAAGCTCTTAATAGCGATGTATGGAGACAGTTCTCCTCATCTGCCCCCCCGCCTTTCCTCACCCACCATCTCAACCCAACTGACTTGAATTTGGCTGCGAAGAGTACTCAAAGACGAGTGAGACGCCCCCCCCCCCGCCGCTGGGATTCAGAATCAGGTCTCTAACCCTATTAGTTACAAAGCTATTAGGGCAGCCCCCTAAAATTCAATTATTCTAAGCATCTGTCAAAGAGCCTCGAGCCAAGTCGACTGTTTGACACGTCAACGTGATGTCCCACGTGTGTCCTACTAACAAGTGGTCCTTTGTTGTCCACACACACTTCACGCCCTGCTGCCCAAAGATCTAGATGGATCCGCTACTGAAAGTAGTCCCCAGCAAAATACAATTAGCTGTATAATTGTAGGGTCTTTTAAAGATGGACGTCTCTAGACCGGAGGTCTTCAACGTTTTCAGGCACTTCAGGGACCCTCTGCAGTATCTCTTTGGACCCCCTGGGGGTCCCGGACCCCTCCGTTGAAGATCTCTCCTCTAGACTGTCAAATGATTTGAAATGTGAAAACTCTGTCTGAATGTTGTATTGTTTTGTGTTGGAGCCTTCGGTTACTCAAAACTGGACCTCCTGGATCCAGACTGGGAGACCCCCATGGTTTCTCGGACAAATATTTACAGTGGCACAGTGATCGGTGCTGTCGCCGCGCAGCGAGAGGGATTCAGATCCGGGGGTTTGGGTTTGCCTTCTGTGTTGGAGTTTGCATGTTCTCCCCATGGATCATGGGTTGGTTGATGGTTGTCACCAGATCCGGCCAAAATCACGACCTCTCGGTATGCCACAATCGCACCGTTAATACTGCGACATAACGCAGTGGTAGTGTGATGTATTAAATAAGCGTTAACGCGATCTCCCCGAGCAACAACATAATACTAGAAGATAAAATACCCCCTGGTGGCGGGTCGCTGACATTAAACATCACCTCCTCCCTGCCCATGAGATCCATCCATCGGTTCGTCTGAGCGTCAGATAATAATGCAGATGGGTTAACATGGGAGTTAACAGCAATCCTCATACAGAAAAAATCTAATTTTATGAGTTTTCATTATTTTTGTTTTTATTGCGTTTGTTTCTAACTCGTTGAATTGCTTCCATTCTTTTTTACGTATTATTTAATTGTGTATTGTGAGGCTGCAATTATTATCTTTTTTTTTAATTATCAATACATCTGACGGACTTGCTTTCCATGAAAATGAATTGATTGTCAGAAAATAGAGAAATATTTTTCAATCATAAATCCCGAAGAACAAGTTAATAAATTAATTATGCGATCTGTCCAAAAAAAAAAAAGAGTCTGTTGATTGACTGATCAATTTTGTAGCGTCTAGACAAATAATGAGACTGGTGTAGCTGCCGGGGTTCGGGCTTGGTTTCCACGTAGAAAGCTGCTTTATAACATCTCGGCATCGAGATGGTATAATAAATCTGGCCATGAATCTAAAACGCACCTTTGAGCATCTCGACATGAATGTCGAGTGTTGCCTTCACATGTGATCTATAAAGCATATTCATCGCTGTAACAAAGAGAGATGTGTTTCACTCTTCCTATCACACATCAGTTTGTTCTTAATTGGCCGCTGATGGAAAAAAAAAAGTCCTGGTGGCGGCGTTTGTGCTGGTGGAGGAGCCGATCTGTGGCGGCCTCGGCCACGGATCGGCTCATTATTAATAATGACTCGGATGTAATCTGCCGAGGGTTGCCAGATTGGTCTCCGCCCGCCGAGAATCTCAGTCGCTAAATTATGAGTGGAGAGTAGTTCTGAGATCCGGAGCGTCCGAGATCTGTGATACCAGCTGGTGGGACTGTTATGTCGTCTCTGTGTGAATATTTGATTTCATCCTGTTTATTTTTTTAAAGCAGGATTCAAACAGAAAGATGGAGCTCGGTTTTTACCAATAAATGAAAGACGGATGATACTTTATAATTCTATGCTTGTGTATTTTTGTTCAAAAAGGCCTGTAATTTCTGTAGCAGATGATGTTTTTGTGCCCTTTAGTCTCTAGAGATTGCTGAAATAATGAATAGCACACTGGCACCATTATTTGTTCTTATTTTCTTCGGTGGAGGGAGTTTGACATCCCATAAAAATGGTAGCCTAAATATGTTGCGGAGCTCCTGTTCTTTATTGTTCTATCTGGAATAGATTCACTGTCTTTTAGCAAATAAATCAAAGCTTCTGCAAATATTTAGTTTCTAAATTAGGTGCATCCAACTGGTGCTTTTATTAATTTTACTAACTCGAAATTTGCATCAAACTTGCTTTTCTAGAACTCGTTCTAAAATGATAAGCATTGATCGGATAAAAGTCAAACATCGTAAAAGCATCGCGATTTTTGTAACAAACATTGTGCCTACGATATATAGTATATGTCTTAAGACCAGACACAGAGAGAGCAGGCAGGCCAAAGCAGGATGGAAGCGTGCATGTGGCTGCATTGATTCACAATCTGGCACCTTCCCTCTGGTTTGCAAGGAGGTGTGTTGGTGTGTTCAATTCCGCTTTAAAATGAAACCGCCATTTTTGATGACTGATTGACTTCTTAATCGCACCTGAATCCCGACACCATTCACGCTCTAGCTCACTTGACCACACTCTCTCTCTTCACTCGCTCGTTGAGCCGGAGAGGACGGGGGTTAGAGTTTGAATAATGTTTCTTACAAACAGCAAACCCGATAACGTGACTACACATCTCATTCCCAGGTCAAAACCCCTCAGAGAGAGCAGGCAGGCCACAGCAGGATGAAAGCGTGTCCCTGCATTCATTCAAAATCCAAAAGCTTTTAGGACCCAAAACATTCCCAGTGGGAACGCTTGAAAGCTGGAGAGTGTTACTGCGTCGCGGTTCATCAGACAGCGGAGCGTGTGGAGCTTTCTTTTCTTTTCCCATCTCAACCTGTTTGTCGTTATCCATAACGCGCTGCAATTTTCGGCACAATAATGCTGAAAATGCTCATCAGCTGCTTCTTCGTGAGCTCTCGGTGACACCGCAGAACATAAATAGAACCATAAGGAGCGTTAAAGTGCTGCATGACCTGCTGTCATCCCCCAACCCCCCCTCCTTCCACATATGTCCTGATGATGCAGGATGACATCATCAAAACGGTCCAATCAGTGAGTCAGTTGTCAGTCTGTGTGACTTTGTTGTTTTTCTCTGCAGTGTCAGGCTCTCTGCAGTGGTTAATACCCACAATCCTACTGGCTTCCCACGTCTCCCTTCGGCGTCCCTTTTCAGGGGGCGGCCGTACGACGGCGTCCGTGACAAATGACTTGTGAAGTCACATTAGCGTCAGTAGACGAAGCGGAGCAGCACTCCCACGCCGTCAGGGCGCTCCGCCGATGCATGCGGTGACAAATCTGGAAGGTTTGGGGAGAACGGAGCAAGAACGATCTAATTTAGGTTGGGATGGTGCAGGAGGGGGGGGGGGGGGTAACATGAGGGTGAGTGAGTGTTGGAGAGAGAGAGAGAGAGAGAGAGAGTGATCCAGGCGTGAGATGGACTGAAAGAACCCGCTGAGAGGCACAAAGCATCACTGCCACTCTGGAGGAGGGCAAGAGAGAGGGAATGGGAGGATGAATGGGAGTGAGGGATGGCAGAGGGAATGAGTGAACGGCCCGTCGAGCCACATGGATGGAGGGGTGGATGAAGGGATGGAGGAAGAAGAGACAGGAAGTCACAAAGAGGCCGTGGCAGACGACGGGATGGAGGATGAGAGGAGACGGGAATGCAGAGCCAATCAGAACACAGGAAATAGATGGATGGATGAATGGTAGGATGGGTGGATGGGTCAATTGGTGGCTGAATGGGCGGGTGGATGGGTGAGTGAATGGGCGGGTGGGTAAATGTGGGGGTGAATGGGCAGGTGGATGGGAAGGTGGGCGGGTGAATGGGTGGTGAATGGGTGGAATGAATGGGAAGGTGGGCGGGTGAATGGGTGGGTGATTGGGTGGTGAATGGGCGGAATGAATGGGCAGGTGGATGGGTGAATGAATGGGTGGGTGATTGGGTGGTGGTTGGGTGAATGGGTGAATGAATGGGCAGGTGGATGGGAAGGTGGGCGGGTGAATGGGTGAATGAATGGGTGGGTGATTGGGTGGTGAATGGGGGAATGAATGGGCAGGTGGATGGGAAGGTGGGCAGGTGGATCGGTGAATGAATGGGTGGGTGATTGGGCAGGAGGATGGGAAGGTGGGCGGGTGAATGGGTGGTTGGGTAAATGGGTGAATGAATGGGCAGGTGGATGGGAAGATGGTTGGATGAATGAATGGGTGGGTGATTGGGCGGGTGGATGGGGGAATGAATGGGCAGGTGGATGGGTGAATGAATGGGTGGGTGGATGGGTGGGCGAATGCGGGGGTGAATGGGCAGGTGGATGGGAAGATGGTTGGATGAATGAATGGGTGGGTGATTGGGTGGTGGTTGGGTGAATGGGGGAATGAATGGGCAGGTGGATCGGTGAATGAATGGGTGGGTGATTGGGCGGGTGGATGGGTTGGTGACTGGGTTTATGGACCTCAAAATGTCCTCGCATGTAACGCTACGTCATCTGTTCATCGCATAAAGACGAAGCAGAGATTTCTGTTAGTTGGTAGTCCACTACGGGGGTCAGACTCCGAGGACCAGCATTGGTATTAGACCGGCTCACAGACAGTCAGACAGTCGGGTAGCACCTCAGGGTGATGGAGGGGTGTGGCTAATGCATGGGCCCATAAGGCGGCGACAGCCCGGGCATCACCATGGCAACGGAGGGACCCGGAACAGTCACAGTGTTTGTCATCCATCTACATGCAGAGCTCATCAAACGGGTTGGGGGGTGAATAGTGGATGAAGGGAGAAGATGGAGGAGGGAGGGGGGGACCAGCTGGAGGCTCTGTGTGCTGCAGGAACACACCCCAAACACACACACTCCCAGCACACATTGAGAAATTCAGATATTCTTAGATAAACAAACACACTCGTCACCTCATGTGCCTGTTTCACCAGCCAGGACCAGCCGGGGAATCTGAATAAAATCATCACTTCAGACGTCTGTCTGTCTGTCTGTCTGTCTGTCTCACTTATACCTCACTTCCTTCACCTTTTTTTCCCCATCTCCATCCTCCTCACTCTCCACAGTGGAGTAATAAACTCAGGGGACCCTGCTATCACAGCCAACCAATTACCTAGCACACACACACACACACACACACACACACTGCCCTCGGGAGCTTGTCACCATAATACACACTCTCGAGGATCATGGACCACCACCTCACCGCTTACACACTCAAGTGAACACATGTTTTCACACATCAGCAGCTCCGCCCGCAGAGTCGCAGTAGAATCACAGATGTTATTCAAAACTAAATATGATGATGATTTATTTTGATGAGGCAAAGGTGGTGAGATTACCAGTCACCAAACTGTGGCCGGATTTACCCGCTAACGAGGCCCGGGGCAAAATAATACTGATAAATGGATGAAAATACATTGAAACATCTGCTTGCTTAACCCTAACCCACAACATTTGGACTCAAGTGGTGTGAACCGATATTTTGACGCCAGTTCAACCCAGCCAATAATGGATTGTGTGAATGTGCTCACTCTTGATATCTGGCTTCTAAGACTCCTTAAACATCCATTCCCATGAAAGGAAACTGTATTATCAATTATATCTCACTAGATTAAGCCACTTTTTGGAGTTAGTGTTAAAGTGTGTTGGTCATTTTGTAGCAGGGTTTACTCACCAGGGGGAGCCGTAGATCTTGAAACCCCGCACGCTGACCTCGGAGTCCTGCAGGTAAATGCAGTTTGTGAGCAGCGACTGGACGTTCTCGTAATTTTCCGGCTTCAGTTTGGAGGCAGAAGGGAAGTAGTAGAAATCCTGCTTGATCAGGTCGGCCATAAACTCCTGGTCAAAGGTCAACTCGTGGTTTCCAGCGATGACTATCTTAATGTCGTAGGGCAGCGTACCTGGCAGAGGGGGAAAGAGGAGGGAAGGCGAAACAGAAGGTACAAAATGAATTTATTAGGAGAGGGTGATAGATAGGGTAGAGAAGAAAAGTCAAAAGGGACTATAGACAGGGTAGGAAAGAAGAGTCAAAAGGTGGATAGAGAGGGTATAAGAAAAGTCAAAAGGTGGATAGAAAAGGTATAAGAAAAGTCAAAAGGGGGATAGAAAAGGTATAAGAAGAGTCAAAAGGTGGATAGAAAAGGTATAAGAAGAGTCAAAAGGTGGATAGAAAAGGTATAAGAAAAGTCAAAAGGGGGATAGAAAAGGTATAAGAAAAGTCAAAAGGGGGATAGAAAAGGTATAAGAAGAGTCAAAAGGTGGATAGAAAAGGTATAAGAAAAGTCAAAAGGTGGATAGAAAAGGTATAAGAAAAGTCAAAAGGGGGATAGAAAAGGTATAAGAAAAGTCAAAAGGGTGATAGAAAGGTCGACCCTAAAAGAAAAGAGGTGGGAGTAGCAAAGTATTAGAAAGATGGTGGACAAGAAACAAGTTGAAGTCACTTGTTTTTAAAACCAGAAGTGACAGAAGAAGGTGGAACTAAGAACAAAGTATTTTTCGGGCAAACCGAAAACATTGCAATTGACTTTCCTGACCTAAAAAACACACTGTGGAAGCTCATACTACGCGATCAATCAAGACCATAAACTCAGAGTAGTACTGAGATAATACATCAGGAGAGAAGTAGGGTCATTTCCTCATATACTTCTATTCAATCAGAGAGGAGTTGCCCCTGATGGTCATTAGAAAGAATGCAGGTTTAAGGTACTTCTGCGTTGGTGTCACTTTTCGGAAGCGTTGTTTTCCGCCTTGGACATGTAGAGGCAGCAATAGAAAATGGAAGGAGACATGGAATGATTGGAAGAGGATTCGTGAGGATGGATGAGGCGGAGATAGAACTCTTCCCAGAAGGCTTGGCGTTCGCATGCGACATGGCTTCCTCATAGTTCCCCCCCTCCGTTTCTATCAAATCTCTACATCTGTCTCGGCCTCCCTCTATCAGTCAAGGTCTCAACCCAGTGCACTGCTGTCTTCTGTTTATGGAAGCATAGCTGAACGCATCCGTCAGGCGGTCTTTATCCGGAGGAGTGATGAGTGGGGAGAAGCAGAGAGAGCGATCATCGGGAAGTTTACGGTGCAGAATATTAAACGTTTACTGGCATCTTTCTCTCCCATCATTCTGCTGTAATCAAACACCCACTCTTTCACATCCCCCACTCTTTCTCCTCCGTCTCAATGGCTTTAATTGGCTATTCAAAGCTTGGCGCAGCAGGGTACCCCAATCGATCCGCGCCCATCAAACCCAGCGGCATCCGGCCTTTCACACATCTACATGATGTTTTCAAAGCTCCACTGGGGGGGGGGGGGGCAGAGGACCGGGTCTGTCTAACATCTGGGGGTCTGCGTCGACGGGTAGAGCAGCTGATGGTGACCATGGCCTTTTTGTTTGTTGTTATTGCGTGCAGCTGAGCACATCGGTTTACGTGTTTGTGAGTGACTTTCCCATCGCGAGTGGAGTTTCTGCAGGCATCTGTGCATGAACGTGTCATGTTGGCTGAAAAGGAGTAATTAAACTGAGCTTTAGAAAGAGGCTGACAGCCGGCGACGGCTCTGTCATAACAGCCAATCACAGCGCCTGTGACAGAACGAGAGACAGAGCAGGG
>CM056841.1:18035515-18100515 GCA_029853015.1 Chelidonichthys spinosus | reverse complement strand
TTAGGTTCAGGAAAAGCGTAACGACAGCGTAGCTTCCCGTCCGCCTCCACTCTCTCTCAGCATCTGATGCTACGTCACCAACACACGTTTACATTGTTGCGTCCACCACAAAAAATGGATCCAAATTGACTTTCCGTTCCCGTTGTTTTTGCAACATGCAGACGATGTGGTGCTAAACCTCCGTAACGGCAGAAACAGGAAGTCAGGTTCCAGTACTTTGGGGTTCTGGTTCTGGACTGAATGCCAGTTGCTACAGCTAACGGCTAACTGGAGCAACCCGTCTCCAGGGGCAACCAGCTCTCCTCCTGGCGGACTCGTCTTCTAGCGTCGAGGAGGACAGCAGGAAACTTTTTCAAACTGTAACATGGTGACAATGGAGGTTTGACAGAATGTGGCAGGTGGTGAAGTGTTCACAAAACCCCCAAAATCTAAATTCAGAATCTCTGCCAAGCTGATTTTCCTTCGTGTTGTGAACTGAAAACAGGAAACGTAGCTGGAAAGGATTAACATCTGAAAATTGTTAAAACCTGCACTATTTTTTAGGGTCTTTCAGCTCGTTGTTTTCTCTCATCTATTGTGTTTTTTGTTTTTCCACAAAAAAATAAAAACATCCACCCACTGATAAACCCACTTTACACCACCTGCTTGCAGCAAACATCACACACACACACACACACACACACACACACACACACACACACTGGTGATTCAGCTTCTACGTGCATCAAAATGATAAATTGTTGTAATAATGCAACGACACATTTGCTCAACTAATTACAAAATTGCTATTAATTCATCTGAACCGACTGACTCACTGTTTCCTTCTCTAACAGTTCAGCCTGTCTGTCTGTCCTGTCTGCCTGTCTGTCTGTCTGTGTTTTCCGTCCATATTCTGCTAGAAAGCACTAAACTCAGATTCAGCAACAGTTTGCGTTCAGCAAAAATTGTATACGCACCGACGCTGACCCAGAAACCGAAATCTGAGGCGGAGGAAGAAGAGAGAGAGAGAGAGAGAGAAGAGAGAGAGAGAGATCACAAGGCTTCACTCACTTCTTTTCCAGAACTTAAATTAAAGAAAAAAAACTTGTTTTAAAGAGAATCGGGGGGATGTTTCGGATCGGAGACCGCTTTCACATCCTCCGTTACATCTTTTCTAGCCACACACACACACACACACACACATGCATGCAAAGGAATGCAGTCTTTCAAGTGTGCAAATAGATGAGGTGAAGACGCGGTGACGGGACAGATGGGAAGAGGTTCGCCCCCCCGGAAATGTTAAAAACCAGAAAGGAGTGTCAAAACCTCCTCGTTATGCTCTTTTCCTCCTCCTCTTCCTCATCCAGCAGAGTAAACATGAGAGGGAGGAGAAAAGAGATGGGAAGGAAGAAAATGAGGTTTTAGGGGGAAAGTTGCAAGAGAAGGAATGAGAGAAGAAGAAGAGCGTGCTAGAAAAAGACAGCAGTCATGAAAGTTTAATGGCCTCGCTGTTACCGAGCTAACGGGAGGAGGGGGGAGCTGAGGTGAAGGAGGAGGTCCAAAGAGGAGGCGGGTGGTGGTGTGAGGGGGGAAGGGGCGCCAACACCTGACGGAGGAGAGAGGTGGAGGGTAAGAAATCACACACACACACACCTCTCTCCGACAAGGAAAAAAACCAACACTCAAAGTGCCGACACGGCAATCGCATCGTGGTCGTCACTCATCTATTATTCAGCAGACCGGGGGAACGGAGGAGAGGAGGCGCTAAATAAAGAGTAGTGGATGCTAAAGGCTGCGGACCTCCGTCGGGGGGGGGGGGGGTTTACTAAGGAGGACACTGAGACTTAATGTCAATACCCATGTAGAATGATTCCATCTCTCTCTCTCGTTATAACGGAGGGACCCCCAAGGCCTGTAGAGACTCTGTGGACCAGGTCCAGGACCCCCTGCAGTAACTCTGTGGACCCTCTAGGGTTCCCGGACCTCCTGTTGAAGACCTCTGATCTAAAGTATCAACGCTGTCACTCCTTGAAAAATGGGTTCCGTTCACATTTCAACACCCTTTTTTCCATCTGTTGTGACTTTGGTTGCCGTTGGAAACCGCTGCAAAACACTAAATTATCGAAAATGGACAACACACACACACACACACAGATGGTGAATATTTAAAAGGATGCCTTTAATAAGATAAATTATTGTTAACATCGTGAGTTCCTAAAAAGGAGTTTTGTGAATATTTCATAGACGGAGGTCGTCCTCCAACGAACACGCCGCTTGTTAATTGATGGCGTTGTTGTGCGTCGTCTGCCCTGCGTGTGTGTGATGCCGATGAACGTGTTTTGCGTTCCGACAGACGAGATGAACGAAGCCTTTAAAGTATTAACGCGACTCCGTCTCCACCTCGACTCAACTTCCCAAAGAGATCCATATTTAAACAACCAGCGGATTCCCGGCTCACGCCATCGCCGCCCATCACTCCAGACATCACTCACACACACACACACACACTGATCACGTGTGTGTGTGTGTGTGTGTGTGTGTGTGTGCCCACAGCTGCCCGTGTGATCAAAGCGGCCGTTATTGGAAACAATTGGACTGACGTGCTGCCCCTTCTCCCTCGCCCTCTCTTTCTCCTCTCACCTGTCAGCCTCCATCTCCCACAATCCAACAGTGCTTCTGCAACAACGCACAGCTTTTCAACACCGCTTACACTCGGCCTTTTTTATTCATTTATGTTTTAGATATCAAGACTTCTTATAGGTGTCGTTTGAGTTTCACACACACACATATGTACTTATAATACGAAGAGTGGACCACGAGTCTACACCTGCAATGTGTGGACGATCTAGGAAATCTGTTTCTAAGGTGTTTTCTCTTAATATTACTGCAAATGAGCTTCTTAATTTGAAGAACTTAAAGAGTGACTTAACTCTAAACAAACGTTTGTTCATACGGTTCGTTAGATAAATGAAATAAATCATTTATTCTTGATTTAAACAATTCATTTTCCAATTTGTTGATTTGAATTTTTAATTTATTTATGTATTTATTTTATTTATTTGCTAATTAAATCCAATCATTTCAACACTACATTAGTAAATATAACACACACACAAACACAGTGACTGACAGCTGGACCAGCATGCGTTACCATGACAACGGAGGGCAGAAGTTTGGGATCCGTCTCCAGGTATGGCAGCGCTCCTCTGGGAGACGTCTCCTTGTTATTTACACCTCCTCCTCTTTCCCTCATTCTCAAACTTTCCCCTTTTTTTCTCTGCATGAATTCCATCTCCCGTCTCCTCCTCCTCCTCCTCTCCTTCAGCGTTCGGCGTCCCTGACAAAAGCCTTGAGCGGCTGCCAGCGGCCCTCCGAGAGCCGACTTCCTGCTAAAAATAAGAGCCGGGAGAAGAATCGGCGGTGAGAGCTGCCACAGGAGGAGAGAGAGAGGGAGGGAAGTGGAAGAGTTTTGAAGGAGGAGGAAGGAGAAGAAAAACAAAAAGAAGATGGCGGATGGAGAGAAGGAGTAGAAAGTTTACCTGCTCAGCTTGAAGCGACTAATGAATCCACTAAAAAACCTGTTTAAAATCTGCTGTGAACACGCGGAACAGCAGGCGCTACATTAATCTACTGTACAGGACGGGGCGTTTGACAGCGAGGGGAATGTGAGAGGAAGAGGAGGAAGAGGAGGAAGAGCGACTTCAGAGGCAGCAGCAGGCGCGTTTGGCTTCGGTTTATCTTTTCTTTTCCCGTCTCTCCCGTCGCCTCGCTCGCCGCTGGAGTGCAGGCGAGCGGATTTGCAGCTCGCGCTCCCTGCAGTGTGTGTGTGTGTGTGTGTGTGTGTGTGAGTGTGTGTGTGTGTGTGTGTGTGTGATGTGTGTGTGTGAGAAGGGGAAGGACAACAAGTTCTCCCCTCTTCTCTCAGAACCAGAGATGAATACACAAAGGCCTGTTTTTGATGTTGATGACGCCGCCGATGATGATGATGATCGCGTGGCACGAAGGTCACTTCATTCCTGTCATGGCGATAAGACCCTTTCCTTCAACGAAGTCCGACAAAAGGAAACATTTAAACGCTAAAGCTGCTCGGGTTTTAATTTAATATGATAGAATGTCTGATATGCTGCCATTAATGCTGATTTATATCACATTATAGTGTCGTTCACAAACAAAGACCAGTCAACGAGCCGAGAGCTTCCTACTTCCAACAAACCACAGATTGGCCTTAAACAAAGAAAAACTACAGAGAAGCTTAAAGTCAGGAAATGTCTGCTTCGTTGAACCGCTCGGATACGAACCAGGACCAGTCTGTCGGAGCCTCACAGAGACCTGACCCACATCCCCAAAACCACATCCCACTTAGACCAGGACCAGGCTGAACCACTGGCTGGTTCTGTTCTCCACTCTGGTCACAATGGAAGCTGCACTCGTCTGGTTTCTTTGTGTGAAAGTGCAGGGGATCAAATAAAATCTTCTTACATTTTTTTAAAAATTGAACATTTTTTTTAGGAAATGTAAGAAGCAGATTGTCCTTTGACTCCGACGGGGAGAAGAAAAGACGTATTCAATGAGGGAGCCGATTGATTTATGGGCATGCTCGGAAAAATGATCGGAATGTACGTTTTTTTAAATTTGTGTGTTTAAAAAAAATTTAATTAGAGTGAAGTCGGTTAAAAGAAGAAGAAGCTTCCAAGTGTTCCTAAGAACCCTTACACTAACCCGGGTCTCGCCCCAGACCTGGTTCAGACCCCCCCAGCCCCGGATGCTAACCTAGCCAGTCGTTGAACTTCTTGACCTCGGAGGGCAGCCCCAGCTCGGTGAAGTCGCCGGCGTGGATGAACACGTCGCCGTAGGGCATCTGGATGCTGTCGGTGCGCGAGTGCGTGTCGGAGATGCAGACGAAGCGGGTGTAGCCCGGCGGCTTGGGGGTGTCGTGGGGCATCGGGTCCACCCTGGAAACAACCGGGAGCAGACCAGGAACGTTAGAGGAGGGAAGAAAGAAAAGAAGGGGGTCACTGCTGAAACAATACCATGCAAAGTCTGACAATGAAGCTGAATCAGTATCCAGCAGAAAATCTTCCCCACAGACGAGGAGGAGGAGGAAACAAGTTGTACAGCGATGAATAAAAGAGAAATGTGCTGGAGATAGAAAAAAAGCACAAAGCGGAGATATAGAACGTCCTGTGGGATTTCTCCGGCGAGCGTGCGGATCGCCGGGTCTCCAGGGGGGGGAGTCGGGGGAGCTGGTGAATAACCGTGGCCCACTTTAGTGAGCGCTCCTCCAGGTACGATAACACCCAGCCTGCTCCTCTTCCTCCTCCACACCCCACCACAAGAGAGAGGAAGAGGGGGGTGGGAAACGAGATAGGCATCCATATAGGACGGCAAGTAAGAAGTACAGATCAGAGTCTCAAAAAGTGTAAAAACAGACTTAAAACTTTTAAAAGTAAGAACCAACAAACTGCATCACCATTAAATACCCTAAAATACCATTTTAAACAATATGAAAGGACAAAATACATCATGATTTTTCCCACAGGTTTCATATAACATATCACAAGCTTTTCCCCACGTATCACCTGTGTTGTATTAGCCTCGTCAGCCCGGCTCCCCTCCCTTTGTTTGCTCCACCAATCGGATTGCAGCCCGCCCTCACGTCGGCCCACCTGGGCCTGGTCGCCTCGTTACCTCCAGGTGAATTTAGTCGGCTCATCCTCCTCAGTCCAGCGTGGTTGTTCCTCCCTTTTTCTCCAACGTTTGTCTATAAAGTTGGCTTTTTGTTTGCCTCCATGTCAGAATGTGTTGTTTTTGACATTAAAAACCTTTTCATGGTGCAAATAGTGGCCGAATCCCCGTGAGCATGCTGGTAATAATCCTTTGTTGGAGGGGTATGAGCCTCTGTGTGTTTATATCATTACCTTCATGAGTATATCGGGGCGACTCATAACCCTCAGTTACAGTACGTTAGCGCCATATGGTTCATATTCTGCTTTTTGCGGATGATGTATCGTCTTTCATGGATAATAGTTTCTGGTTGGAACCTCAAAATGTAAAAGTTGCTGCAGTGAGATGAAAGCAGAATACTCACATGTGGACGTGCGGCGGCTGGAAGCGTCCCTGGTTGATGTTGTAGAAGGTGAAGGCCTGCGTGGGGTTGGTGCTGTACTCGTCCACCTCCACCGCCGTCCTGGCGCCCCGCTGGGCCTGAGCCTGGGACTGGGCCTGGGACTGCTGCCGTCTCGCTGCCATGATCTCTGACAGGGTGAAGGCCATGGCACTGTGGGGGGGTGGTGGGTCGGGTCGGGGGAGTCTGAAGTCTGTGGTTGGATTGTTTGGGCCTTCGGGGGAGGTCGAGCAGATCGTCCGGACCCGAGCAGAGTCGGCAGCGGTGGCTCTGATGCGTCCTGACGGGCTCAAACCCTCGCTGAGCGAACAGTGACGGCGAGCCGAGGACAGAACATCACCACCTCCTTCTCATCCTCCTCCTCCTCCTCCTCCTCCTCGTCTCCGTCGTCTCTGAGCAACCCGAGAGTAAAACAACAGAGCTGGTGTGAAGGGAGAGTGTGGGGGAAGATGGGAAGCCACACTTTGAACATAGTCATGGTGACGGCACCCGTTTGGTGTGTGGATGACGGTTACTGCACCCAAACAGGATCTGGATCCATGTGGATCTGGATCCATGTGGATTCTGGTGTGAAGCTGCTAACAAAGTTAGCTTTTATAATTCAAGGTACAACATACGAGATAATGTCACAAGCCAAATGAAAGGTCGATCTTATATTATCAGTATCAAAAAAAAAACAAAAAAAAAACAAGATCCATCTTTTGTAAATGAGTATTAGGATCCTCCCAGACAACAACACGAGAAACAATTAATTCCTTCCGATGCTACAGAAGGAGAGTGGCTGTAAAAGGCGCAAGGCGTGCAAACCCTTGAAAATAACCCGATTAAACATTCGCAGACGACTCCCTCCTCTAAATGACAGAAGTGTTGGTGCTTCTGAAAGCCTGCAGTAGATGAAATCTGATATTTAAATGCAACAGAGACATTTTCACCTTGAACAGGAAGCCAAATGAAAAACACCTTAGTCAGGCTGCAAATTGCATCTGGAGAGTGATTTATTAGTCACGACTGTGTTTTCGGAGAGTTTCCGGTATGTGTACAGTATGTTCTTTTCATTTCTTTGCTCCAGAGACATAAAATAATACATGACTTGATGAAATCCTTTAAATCCTCGTCTCTGGGACGGGAGGCCTGCAGGTCCGTGCAGTGGAGAATGGATTCGGCTGTGCGGCTCGTTTTTTTGTCCGAGGTTCTGCCGCCCGCTGAGAGCGGCGGCGCTGCAGACGGAGGTGATAATTTAGGGGGCTTTTTTTTTGGCAAAAGTCCTCCTGGACCGCCAGGCGATGTCGGCGCGCCATCTCGACTCGCTGCAACCTCACACGCCGACGTGACAGATACACACTTCACACCGCGGTGGCTGCTTGCGGCGGGCAAATCCCAGCATGCTCTGCAGCCGTGAGGAGTGCATACATTATGTGTGTGTGTGTGTGTTCTGTTGTCGTGGTGACAGTGACAGCCGCCGCCGGCGTGAGACGGGAAGATGTGTTAGCAGATGCTGTGAGATTAAAACATCACGACACCCTTGTTTTATTTTAACGACTAAAAGAAAAGTTCTGGGATTCTCCACCTTTTTATAATTTATGATCGTTAAACATTTCACCTTCGAAAATAGTGAGAAAAAAAAACCATGACCAAAAATCATGAAAAAATATTTTCCTCACCACATGAAGCTTCAACTGGTGATGATTTTTTTTTCTTTCTTTTTTCTTTTCAAAAAGCTGATTTCGCGTCACTTCACGCGAGGGAACGTTAGCTAGCTAACGCGTTAATCCGCTCCACGCTGATGTGTCGGAACTGCCAATGATATTCAAACGCATTTACATATATAAAAAAACAAGTTTCGTACATTAGTAATAAATATATTTATTTTTAATTCAATCTAACTGCTCGGCAGCACCGCAGCCCACTAGATGGCGCTACCAGCCGTTTATAATAACCGCATTTCTGCTTAAAAACAAAGTTTAAAATAACAAAAACTCTGAATCTACTGATGCAATCTGCCTAAAGCGACATTGGTCATTAAATTATGTGGCAATAAGAAGTTTGTTTTCTACATCGATAATAAAAAATAAAAAGGTGGAAGGAGATTAATTCATGGAGAATCCAGGAAATCTGGAAATGTGTGAATTACAGCGTTACAGTTACACACGTCTGCACCGTGATCCTGAGCCTGCTGGTCCTGGATCAGCCGGTGCCTTCACTGAGCTTCAGTTTAGCCCCTTCACTCCTAACCTCCTGAGGATAGACCCCCCCCCCCAGGAACCTCTGCCCCCCCCAACAAACCCACCACGTTCCACTGCTCTGTGATAAAACCTGCAACAGGTCTGACTGTCACCGGATCAATAAAGTGGATCTCATCTGATCCATAAAGTTGATCTCATCTGATCCCTGGAACGAGTTGGTACAGCTTCTCATCATGGTTCACCCCCCCCCCCCAGCCTCCGGTCTGGATCCTGAACCAGACGGCCCCCCGCCGAGGCGACACCCGGGGGCTTCCTCAGCGCTTTGCATCACGTTGTGCTCATTTTGCTTCCCTTTTTACAGTCTTTCTCTGTCTTAGTGTTTTGCATCTCTTTGTGGTGGTTTTGCATCGCCTCCTAGTCTGGTCCAGTGACCCCTGACCTCTTGGTTCCCTTTCATCAGTCATCCGTTTCATGATCAGGGGGTCGACCTGAGTCTCAGCCTCTGAACCTCTAAGTCAGCCAAGTCAAACCGGAGCAGATCCAGGACCAGAAGGAGACGCTGCGTGATTAACACGAAACCGCGTGCACGATCTCCTCCGCGTGCACGGACACGCACAGAACATAAAAGTGATGCTGCATTTACATTGACCTCTAATCAGGATATTTCTCTGTGTTAATGGATCACATCAGATGGTTTAAGTTCCACAGAAGCAAACTTTGGTCCCGCGTCCAGCAACAACTGGCTCCTGGTGGTTCCGGTCCAGACCCGCACTGCGCTCCGACACTTTCGGTGCGGATCCGTCTCTCACATTAAACGGTGTTGCCCCGCACATCTGCGCGCCTTATTTTATTTAAACTAAAACCCACACCGTCAGAACCCTCCAAACCGGCTCGGCTGGACCAGGATCCCCGAGGCGCGGAGGACCAGCGGAGACCCGCGTCTCTGCTCCGGGGTTTGCGTGCGCATGCAACGGAATAAAAAGACACCTCTGCGTGAATGTGGAAGAGGAAGAGATGAGGAAGAGGAGGACCTACCTGCTCCGGGATCAGCCGCTGCGGCGGGATGATGATGCGTCCGCGCGGACTCAGAGACGCGCTGGTCAGTTTGAATGCGAACCCCGTGATGCACCGGCGGATGCGTTTCCTCTCTCTCTCTCTCTCTCTCTCTCTCTCTCTCTCTCTCTCTCCCTCTCTCTCCCCATGGAGGAGGAGGAGGAGGAGGAGGAGGGAGGACCGGGAGCTGCTGCGCGGCTCCACAGAGCTCATTCTCGGTCACATTCCCCGTTAAGGGTCTCCCGCTGGGGGTCAGGACCAGGACCGGGTGTAGGATTTCATTCAGACTCTCATTCTCCCACCAGCCCCAATACACATTCAATTATTATTATGATTTTATTCTTATTTTCTGTTCATTTGTATCTTCAAAATGATGATTTTTAAACTGACGGATAGAATTTCATATTAAATAATAATAATATAATATATGTCGGCTATATTAAATTAATGGCATTATATATATTAACACACACACATCAAATACCTTGATCTTCAAAGCTGTTTGGTTTGTGTTGTATTGTAAATGTATTATTTTCTGGTATAATAGAATATATGTATTAATACAATACAATAAAATGCTTGTTTATTCCATAAAACACTGAGAAATCATCGTCTTCAAACTGCTGCTTTAAATGATGATCACAACAGTGAGTTGCTGCCTGATTTAATTATTGGACTCATCGTTCACACTGTTAACATCGATTAAAGATACTTTTACTTCTGTAAACGTAGAAGGAAGAAAAAAAGACGTATAGTCTGTGAAATGAAGCTAAAGTGTTGAATTACGTCGTATAAGTACATTTAGTTGACGTTCGGTTTCAGGCAGGTCACGAACGGCGGTCTCCTGTGTGAAAGTCGTGTTTGTTTCGATGCTCTTGTTCCGTAGGGAACACCTGAAAGGGGCGGGTCTTAGCCTCTATAGGAGGAGTTATATTTGGGCCGTAACTCCTCCCTCATTGACAACTGTCATGGCTGATAACATGTTTTTAACAGTAATTGAAATGAGATATAAGAAGTTTAAAATCTGGATCTGAAAAATGAACTGCAATATTTCCCTGTTGACTGAAGTAGTACACGGTAATTGCAAGTATACCTCATACTTGTACTTGATGCTCCGTTCCCTTCCTTCCACCTCTGACAGATGTGATCAGGACTCGACATCCTCTTTGTTTCCGGACAACAAAATTACATTTAAGGCTAAATCTTTGCATTTGTGCAGAAACGAGGAGAAACAAGAAATCCCAGTTGTGTGTGGTAAACCGGCGATGGAGGGATGACCAGTCAGATTAGGGCTTTGCAGCGTATCACCACCTCCGCTCCGGTTTACCTGCAGGTAATTGGACTGGGGTTTAGGCCTCTTTAACAAATAGACCACAATCTGGAGCTCAAACACATGGATCCGGTTTGGGGGGTTAGGAAGCATCTGGGGGTCTCAGGCTGGAGTCAGCACGCCCTCTGCTGGCTGGTTCACTGCACAACACCTACCAGGCTGAGGTCTGTGAATGAGCATGAATGATGTTTTATTGTGAAAATATCCCAAAAACAAATTAAAAATAACACTGAGTGAACATTTTACTGATATTTTCAACATTTCTGATCAACATCCTCATCACGTTGATCAAAAACCCCTTTTTCAGCTGAAAATCTCTTGTTCGTACTTAAAGCCTTTAGATACTGAGTCGTCAAAAATGACCTCAAGTCGAAGGTTTCGACCGTCACGTTTTTGGGATTGGTTCGGACTCGGTGGGCGAAGGCCGACATACCTACGAAAAGTGATTGTGGGAGGTGCCTCTCAGGAAATCAGGTGTCGAAGTATAAACGACAACAAGTCGTTGTAATGAAACGGTGATGTGTAAATGGAACGAACGTAGGACTTTCACGCAGGACTCCGCTGTTCGTCTCCTACGTGAAAACCGGTAGCCAATTTTACGATAGCTACACAACTTTCATTACGTACTTAACGATCTTAACGACCCTCTCCTTTTTTTTGCAAGCAAATGGCATCAAGATATCAAGTTGTCATGGAAACCGTTACCTGAGGATATAAAACACAGTCGAGCCTTTTGGCCTTGAAATGTGAGGTTTTTCTTGTACTGCTGAATACTAGCTACGGCGGGAACTCCCCCCCCCACCGATGAAACTCCTGCACCTTTACACCCGATAGCATTGTTTTTATGTAAGAATGACGTCATAAAGGGATCTCCTGTAAATGTAAATGTTTTGAGACGAAAACTGGAACTGGAACCTTTTCTTTTAACCGAGAACTGAATCCATCCCGATATCTGGGGATTTATTACGCCAGTTGGCTGCTGCATTTGCACATTTTGTACTTAATTTCAAGATTCATTGTCGGCTGTTAATAACAGCGAGGTTATAAAACCGCTATCCAACAGATTTAGCATCGTGTGAGTTGTCTTTTTTTGGTTGTATAGTATCAGTTATCGGAGTTGTCTGGTAATTCGATCAAATTGTGCTTCTGTCACTCAGTCAGCCGTTAACGTTCAGTCTTTATTCTTGTGAACTTTGCAAACTGACGGGAGAAAAGGCAACAAGATAAGCGGCGGGAGAGGAATCTCAGCATCTGCCGCCTGCAGATGCCGGCTGCCGATTGGACGTCCTGGAAGGACGCGTGAATATCATGTGTGATTAATGACCAACAGGAGCATCTGAGGACTTTACAGTAATATATAATATATAATATAACAGGCGTCGTTCTGTCAGACAGAACAAACATCTAAAACACATTATAGTGTAGAACAGGATGAAAGAGTCATAATAATATCCTAGTAAAGTACGTCATTCAAAAGTATAGTGATAAATACTGCCATACTATAGTAAGTCATAAAAATGTACGAGAATATAAAAGTCATAAAAAGTAACACTTTTGTTCTTTTCCTTAAAATTTCATAAATAAACAATAAAAAGCAAATGACTGTATTTCATAAAATATATGCTTTAAAATATATCCTAGTGTAGAGAAAAAGATACTTAGTGTAGTATGTAATACAAATATTGAAATATTTGTGTCTTAAAATGTTCATATAAATGTCATTAAAATGTAAAAAATCATATAAATGTCATTAAAATGTCCCAATATAATGTCATAATAATATTATAAATACTTAAGTATTTCTTAAAAATTTAGTAATATTGTATGACAAAAAATGTTAAAATATAGTGTCATAAAAGTATCTAACTACAGTATTTCACTGTCATTTCTTCCACTTTCCTGAAAATCCTTTCTTCGGTGTCGTGTTTTGTGGCTCCGCCCCCTCGCCCCCCTCACTTCTTCTATCTTTCTAAGACAAAAGAATGAGTGTAAAAAAAAATGGATGACGATGAGTGTTTCTGATGTAGCAACCAGATCCGCTGCTCCGATTGTGTCGCTCCAAGATAAGAGCAACATCGGCAGCGTCGGCTAAAAATTATATTTTTTTTTCCGGGAAAGTGTACTTCAGGAGGGTTTTGTGTGCGACGGCCACATCTGAGGAGAGATTAGAGATTTAATGAGTAGATAGGAGGGTCTCCGAGGGCAACGCTGCTTCACGTTCACAAAACCCCACAAAAGACACAACGCTGTTTTCTGCTACTGTTTTATTGAATCTGTTCAGTTCTGGAGTTTCATGGACCAAACAAAGCACAACACCGCGTTAAACTTTCTCTCTTTGGGTACAACCGACTAACACAAACGTTAACATTATTCCTCTACAGATTGGACTAGAGTACACACACACACACACACACACACACACACACACACACACAGTCCCTTTCTCCATCACACACACACATTCACAATAGAATACATTCTCAGGAAGAAAAAAACAAACAGTCAATTTATAAAGTTTGAGCTTGTATTGAACGCTGCCCACCTCAAACAGGAAGTAGGCCGTACCATAACCAAACGTCGGTTCATAACGTCAACCAGAGGTGCTCGACACACATCGGCTGGTTTACTTAAGCGGTATGAGCCCAAATCCCGCAAAAATGTCTGCGATTTAACTGCAATAAACCGATAACAAGGATGGATTTGTTTGTTCTGTCCGCAAGACGACAAGCAAGTACTTTTAAAAAACGCAGAATTTGCGTGTATTCGCGTCTTTGCTTTGATTTATATGCAATCCGGCGAACCATCTGCTTGGCCTTTGGTGTGAACGCACCTTAGGAGTATGAAGGAGCTCCGACATCCCCTCACATTCCTCCGAAACTCTCCTCACGGAGGGTTTAGCTTCCGGAGGAGCCTTAACGCCAATCAGGGGTTTTACATTTTTGTATCATCAGTCAGAGGAGACTGCCGACTTTTTTTTTACGCAGATAAAGTTCACTGGCTCACAGTTGACGAGCCGTAGGTCCGCTTTTTCGGACACACGACGCTGGACTCCTGCCACTACATTCGCCTCCAACAAACGCCTTAAACACGCCTTTTAGAAACTCCAGTCGCAGATATAGAGCCCGCCTTCCAAACGCGGGAACGGATTTCATAGACATATTAGTAGCACGGGGAATGACACGGAAACGTTTAGCTGGGTTATAAAAAGGAAAAAAAGCATAGTATACACACTACACTTCCTGTTTGAATGGAAAGACATCGCATCTGGGTGAATTCTTTTATACTGTAAGTGGTGCCATCATGCAAGAAGCTTTTATTCTGAAGCTTCTTCTCTCTGGCAGCTCGAGGACGCGTTCGAGGGGCGAAGCAGGAACCGGCGGTTACAAACAGACTAGTTTGCTTTGAGGGATCGAATGCTTCCTCTGTGCGCATTAGCGCAACGTACGAGATATACAAGAACCGTAACCGAGAGATTTTTTGGGGGGGGTCACTGCAAGCTAACGTCGCTAACATTGCCGCCACATGTGGCACATTTTCAAAAACAACACAAAAAAGGTAACAAATACGTTTTTTCTCCTACAGTTTAAAATATAAAATTCAAGTGCAATTAAAGTTCCAAATATTAGTTACATCACATACATTTCTCTCTAAAGTAACAATCTGTCACTTGCAGGTAGTTTCTCTCATCTTGTTATATATCTTTCTTTTTTTTATTTATTTAAAAAAATTATAATATAGACTTTTCTGATTCACCCCGTTTAAAATCTCTCCCTGCGCTCGAATGGATCAAGCGCCCTCTACAGGTGGACCTGGTTTGCCCCACTTTTCTTTCAAATCTTTTTCTACGTTAAAATATGTTTTTTAAGTGCACCAACATTATTTTTTCCATCTCCGTCTCGTGCACATCGGGGCCAAATAAAAAAAATCCAATTTAAGAATACATCCATGTACACTGTGTGGGCCGATACGTCTCGACACATCATGCGTGTACAACCCGTCTCACACAACCGTATGTGCGTTGTACATCTGCGATGTGGGCTTCTGCAAGTTCTCACATGTTCAGTATAAATATTACAAAAACAAAAAACAACGACAACACGGAAAACAAAGCAGAGCGAAGTAGAAACGAGGGGAGTGAGGGGAGGAATTAAGTCATGAATGGAGGTGAGCAGGAACATGGGTTGACCGATACACGGGTTTTGCATGATTTTGCCTTTTTAGCTTTTAACCTGGTCAATAACAAATGGATAAATGAACTATAATAACAACTATAAAACCTATTATGCAGGTTTACGCTCCACTACTTTAAACATTTTTGTATCCTTGTTGTTTCCTCGCTGGCAACATTAAAAATAATGACATGCTTGTTGCTGAAAGTGAAGATTTGTCCTTTACGTATGTAAGTTTTTTTTTTAAATATTCAATTCTGTATTTAATATTCAATTGGAACCTGTAGAAATATTCTGCTAACTTATAAAAGTACTAATACTGGCCTGCAAAAACCCAGATCGATCAAACCTTGTCCACAAAATTTGACTGATTTCCGAACAGTCAACTACGTTACGTTCTGGTTCAATCGTCAGTCCGACATCCACTCCAAACATTGGACTTTCCTCAACCAATCACGTATCTGCCTGAAGCTAATGGCAGTTTGAGTCGACGGTGATGTCGCCATGACGTCGCCATGCCGCCACGCTGGTTTCGTTGGGGTTATAGAATGCATGTATTTTGAGAATACATGTCAATCGCGCCAATGAGCAGCACGGTGGGACAAAGGTCAAAGGTCTGGACTCTGGCAAACAAAAAGCTGCACCAGCTGGAGGGAAGTTGACGAATGTGTTACGGATTAAAAGGTGGTCAAAGATGAGGAAAGGCATCATGTGACTGGAAGAGGGTAAGTCGTAGAATGGGTACATAAACGTATTGACCAAGAGGGGAGAATTAGACAGGGGGGTTGGGGGGACGGGTGACGTTAAGGGTTGGTGGATTTGGAATGACGCAGGATGACGGGGGTCTTTAACAGCACAGCGGAGGGGCCCCCCGTCTATTTGTACGGCCTCAGGAACCTGGTGACTTTGGAGCGCAGCAGCTTGATGAAGGAGCGAGGGAACATCTCTTTGGACTCCTGAGCCGTGTACCGGAAGTAGTTCTGGGGGTGGGCAAGCACGTCAAACAGGGCCTTGATCAGCTTCTTGTCCTGTTGGGCAGCACAAGGACAAAGAGTGTCATCCAACTGGACCAACAATATGAGGAGGTGTCAATGACATTCCCTCAGAGCCAAAGACTGGCGATGCACCTTCAGTATCTCCTGGTGGTTCTCGGAGGCATAGAGCCGGCCATCTCGCACGATGTCCTCTATCAGCTGCTGGTAGTCCTCTGGAACAGAACAGGGTACAATGTTATCATAGCCTAGCACCCATTAATCCAGATTCAGAAAACAAGCATTTAAGATAACTACATTAAAGTAGTTATCTTGTGGTCTTGCAGAGAGATCTAACCAAGCATGACTTCAGACTTCTAACTAAGTTATTCAGAATCCTTTTTACTTGAAGGTGACTCACCATCGTAGGTGACGTATGGGACCTGGAAGCCTTTGCCGCTGTTGCCCTCGTTGGACTTGAACTGAATCCAGAGCTTGCGAGAGCGAGAGGTGAAGGCGATTGGCCGCTCGTAGGTCTGACACGTCTCGTAGGTGGTGATGGAGGTGGGAAGGGCTGGAGGAAGGGCACAAACATGTTAGAATAGTATGTCTCCTTCTTAGTCCTGTGTTCTTTGGACCTGTCCACCGTCCCGACTTCCTGGCCTATGCAAACATGAGATAATTTGTGATGCGTCAGGAAGTTCTAGAGGTGCTCAGAATCTACAGTCTCACAATCTACTGATGAAGACCATGGGATGTGGCCCAAAGCTCTGAAGGAAAAAAGAAAAACAAGTTGCCCTTGAGTGGTCCGAGATTACTGTTAAATCATCTTGAGGAACTACTCACAACCAGCACTAACCCTGTTGCCTGTCAATGACCATCAACAGGCACATCCTTAGTTTTGGAGAATATGGAAAAAAAAAATCTGATTTGTTTTTATTTACCACTCTTCCTCATGACCAGCACATCTCCGCACTCATCCTCAATGGGCAGGAAGATCTCCGGCACCACGATGAGAATCCGCCTCTTGTGCGGCGGGTTGATGGTCCACACACAGTCCACGTTGGAGGGGTAATCTCCGGGGTAGTTCGGAGACTCGATGTAGCCTGTGTATTCTCCCAGTTCACCTCCGCACACCTGGTCTGAGGGCAAAATAACAGAAACACTGAGCAACGAGAACCCTTTTTACAGTCTGTAAACAATGATGACGTACATTAGCACAGAGTGCAACAGCTCAATCTACGCAAGAATGTTGACCACCAAAAGATCGCAAATGCAACATCAATGAACTGACTTTCCAGATCTGAGTGTTTGTGTCGGGGAAGCTTTACTTTTGCAGTGGGAGACGTTGGTGGCGCCGTCAAAGTCAGTGGTGGTGTTGCCTGGGCAGGTGATGCAGTAGTTCTGCCCGAACTCGGACTGGTAGGTCCCCGCCGGGCAGCGGATACAGCGGTGAGTGCTGGAGTTGTAGTAATGTCCAGGAGCACAGTGGACTGAGGAGCAACAGCAGCCAGTCAGCACAAACACACACATATAAAGTCTGACATTTTGGTGCCCCCTGTGAGGCTGAGTTTAGGAACAGCAGTGTTTTGAGCTCGAAGTTGCTTTAGTTTTGTGTTGATTTTGGCGCCCTCTGTGGACAACATTGATAGTATTTCCACTGGAGTTGATGAAGCATCAAGAGTAATTACATAGAAATAACGTCTGCACATGTAGGTCATATAGACGTCTTTCACAGTTGTTGAGATATTTCATCCCAAAACGATATTTGTACAATGACCTACAGACTTACATAAAATATAAAAACACCAAATTGTTTTTTTTTTTTATAAAACACCAAATGGTTTGTTTCTGATCTTCTGGGACATTATGAACCTTCCAGACCTCTTTTATGTGGTCTGGGTTCAGGTCTGCGTTAGTTTTTATGCTCCACATATCTGGAACAAGCTCTCAGTTCTTTTAAATCAAGGCCAAATACTGATTATTGTGTGATGCTCACCTTTGGCCTCGCAGTCCCTGAAGGACACTGATCCTTCGTACTTGGTCATGAGACCCCCTCCACAGAGGAAGCAGAGGACCCGGCCTGGTTCAGGCTGGTAGGAGCCCAGCTGACACATCTGGCATGGACGGAAACCGTCAGCAGAAAAGTGACCCGCCGGACACTGACCTTAGGGTAGGGACACGAGGAAAGCGTTCATCAGTGGAGCATCATCTTTTCAAACCTCAGCTTCAACCAAAGTGCTCATTAAGTCTCATAGAAATCAGGTCAGAGAAGTTTCTGCTCTTCTATTTAGTTTTTATTTTGAGCTTCTTGCTCTTCTTTGTGTTTCCTGACATCTTGGAACCATGTTGGAAATGTTGTCCTATTCATTTGTAAATATGGCTGAGATTCACTGTGCATGAATAGCCACTAGGTGGGGTAAACGTAACATATTACATTTTCTTTCTGCTTGCTTGGGAACTATCTTTGAAATTAAAGGCTATTTCTGTACAACTCAACACAAACTAACCACAAAACCTTCCACCAAATCAGCAAATGCTCGTTAATCAACTTTAAAATTATGTTTTTTTGTTTTTTTTGCGTCAATACAGTTCACACAAACGAAGCAGCAAAAACTATGCACTGATGGCAGTAAATGGAAAAACACTTTTGGCTTTTTCTATGTGCAGAGCAATTTGTCATACGTGTGGTAAACACACACACAAAGGTATAACAGGAAGAACGGACCATCCGGGGCTTTTGAAATTCAAGGTTCAAGGAAAAATGGTTTGCTCCATAATAAAACCAGAAGTATGTTCAGGTGAGGTAGTGATGTGACGGTGACTGACCTCCACACTGGGACACGTTCCGGGCCCCGGCGACACCCTGGCCCTCAGTGCTTGGACACGGCTCACAGGACAGCTGGCCCACCGTGTCCTGGTACGTCCCCGGGGGACACTGAACACACTGCTCCTGCTCCCCGCTGTAGAAGGTTCCCATGCCACAGCTCACTGCGAGGGTACGGCACATTCAACTCGTTACGACGTGGCATCAAACAACTACACGGACGACGAGTAGAAAATTAAAAAAAACCTACCACATTTGCCGTCTCGGAGGACTTGTCCCGTGCTGCAGGCCTCGGCGCCCTCCGGCGCCCGGGACGGTTTCTGGGCCACCTCGTACTCGGTCCCCGAGAACTGGATGTAGAACTGCTGCTTGTTGATGGACTTCCTGAGCGTCCGCATGGCGCTCTGCAGCTTCTGCTTCACCCGTTCCCGTACGCAGTCCACGTTACACGAGTCTGAGGAAAAAAGTTTTAGATTTAGAGATCACATATCATGATTGTATTCTGATTGTAGTTTGGTACCACAGGAGACTTTCTGTAAAAGTTTTAATTTACATGTTATTCTATGATATGTACTCTATGTATGCAGATGACGTCTCGTTATTCTAAGTGAAGTTAAAATAAAACGGGGTAAGGAGGAACTTCCCACCTGAGGCTTCCTCCTCCTTCATCTCCATCTCAAACTCCGCCGTGATGTGGGAAACCTCCTTCGAAGGAGACTTGCGCCCCCGTCGGCGCTTCTTAGACGAGTCACACTTGAGGTTGACGAAGGTCACATGGCAGTCGTCGGTGCAGGGGAACTGACCTCCTTCCAGGTGGAAAAAAAATAAATCCATGTGGTGCATTTCAACACTTAATGAGTGCAGTTGTTTCACCTTTTCTGATTCTGGAGGAGCTCTTTACCTTGCAGACTCTGCTTGGACGAGTCTCTGTGCTTCTCCTTGTTTCGGGGTCTCAGGTGACACTTGGCGTCTTTGATCTTGAACCTGGCCTTCTGTTTGATGGGCGGGGCAAGCGTGTCTTCAATCAGAAGCACAACACTGTTAGTCCTGATGTACTACAGGTGTGGAACGTATTTTTTAATGTTATTTTTTAGCGATTATGCAAGATGACATTTTCTGCACCCTTTAATTTTAGATAAAACTTTATTTACCATTAAAGGAGACGTGTTGTTCTCGTTTTCAAGTTCCTTCTTGTGTTTTGGATTTCTTGTTTACATGCTTTAAGGTCTAAAATAACTCTTTATTTTCCTCATACTGTCTGTCTGAATGCTTCTGTATTCACCCTCCATGTGAAACGCTCCGTTTTAGCGCCTGTCTCTTTAAGAACACCTGGTCTGATTGGCCAGCGTTAGGGATAGATAAAAAAATAAATATCACTCATTAGAAACTTCTCTTCGTCCCCAGAGGCTGAATCACCGTCAGACTGATGAATTTTCTCACTTCATCAGATATTTGCTTCATTTAATGAGGAAGCTTAAAAGTTGTAGCTTGATTGGTGGACAGATGTCATGATGTCATTGGTTGGTACCAGATGTAAACGCAAGTCATATTTTGTTTTCAGGAAATAAAAAGATATTAGATTTTGATATAAAAAGTCAAAGAAATTGCATTTATGGTTAAATAGGTGTGAACAGTGTTACCGTACCGGCGCAGGTGGGTAAGGCGGTGGTGGCGTTCCTCTTCTGAGGCGTTTTACCCGGCTGGACGGGAACGCCACAGCTCAGTGTGTAGCTGTTCTCCGAGTCTGTCAGAAACACACACACACACACACATTAGACTACACTGAGTCAAGGATCACTTGGCGATGGCATACAATGCTGAGGATGAATTTCATAAACGGCGTCCTCCTGTGAGAAGTCTCAGCCATGTGACCTTAAACCTCCTTTTGAGACATGAAAAGTCCAGATGAGAGGAATCCGGTCTTTCCGTCTCAGAAGACACACGAATAAGAAATGAGGTCATAAAAGTGCGATGATTAAATAAAGAGTTTAAAGCCTCATTAAGCCACAGGAATTTTGACGTGGCTCTCTCTCTCCCCCTCTCGGCTTAGGACGCTCTCCAAAAAAGACAGAAAAACAAATATTTCACTTCATGCCTGAGAGCCATCCATCATCCTCACACCGCGGCGGCCAAGTTAAACTGAGTTTATGGGGAAAAAAACGGCGTGATCAGAGAATGTAATCGAATTACAGATGTGTGTTGAGAGTCGTGGCGGGAGGAGATCTGGGAAACGCCAACAGAATGTCAGTCTGAGTGGAGGGAGCCCCAGAGGAGCCAATCACCACGGCAACGACGGCCTTCGTCGAGCATCGGTGGCATGGAGAGGGGAAAAGGATGGGACGGGAATCTGCAGCTGCAGGTCGTCGCCACCAGAGGGCGGCAGCGTGTGCAGCATGACAGAGAGGAAAAGGCATTTTAAAGGGATTTACAGGAGAATGAGTTGAATCTGTTAAATTTAATGTAAATAATATAATATATTATATTATGTATATAAGATACAGGACAAGGAGAAGGGTTTATAAACCTCCCAGTCACAATGAAGTTCATCCCAGAAATGATTTATAATAATAATAAAAAAAACACTATGTGTAGTGATCTCCCATTAATATATGCATTTTATTCCTAATTCAACAAAAATGTAGAAGAACAAGATTCATCTAAATCTGTGAGACACTGTATTTGATCTTTAGCTGGTTTGCTCACCATCTCAGCATGTTAGCACGTTAGCTACCATTCAATAATTAGCATCAGGCTGATTGTTACGTCACCAGTTCTGCAGGTTATTTGGGTCATAAATCAAACATCGAAATCAATATCGACATTCGATATTTAAAAAAAAAAGTTAAAAAGTAGTGGTGCTGGAAGATAAATCCCAGGATTCATCCACATGATGCCATTTCAACACTGTCATGGCAATCCATCCAATAGTGTGTGTGTGTGTTAAAGTTTGCCCACGTACCTGCGAGGAAGAGGGCGTTGGAGGGGCAGGACAGCGAGCACACCTCCGCCCCGCCGCTCTTGGTGCAGGTCAGCTGGGCTCGGGGTGCTGGCTTCCCATTGGGCAGACACTTCACCGCCTCTGAGGAACACAGAGAGTCACATCACCATGACAACCACCTGGACACACACACACACACTCTCACACACGTCTGTGCTTACCGATGCAGTCCTTCTTGTTCCAGTGGAGCTTCTCTCCCGGCGGACACACACACTCGTAGCCGCCCTGCGTGTTGATGCAGCCGTACTCGCAGCTGCCGTTGATGATGCTGCACTCATTGATGTCTGGGATGCCAAAACAGAGAGCATCATGGGCAATGTGTGTGTGGAGCAATCATAAAGACATATGACATGCATAGAGGTGGACAAGAGATCAGGAGTTGAAGCACAAACTGCATCTACAGAAGCCCTGAGCGGCCAGTAAAGAACTTTTTTTTAAATCTTGTAATCCATTTTCCAAGTCTGATCTAAAATGTGAACAGGTGAACAAAAAAAAGTCAAGATATTTTTTTCTGAATGATGAAAACAGGTGCTGATGTTTTTGCTTGTTTGCCTTTCAGGGCTTCCGTACTTTGACCAGACAGTTGAATCAACAGCTTTCTAACACTGTGGTCGAGCTCCAGGTGTAAACATGCAGGCCGGCTGGCCGTTACCGTCCTGGACTTTACTGGTCTGAGACCTGTGCGGACTCTCACCTCCACAGTGAGTGAGGCCGTACAGGATGTAGCCCTTTTGGCACAGGCACTCGAAGCTGCCGGGGTAGTTGATGCAGGTGTGGTCGCAGGTCCTCTCGAAGGAGCACTCGTCGATGTCTGAGGGGAGACCAGAGAGGAAACGGTGACTCATCAAGTGGTTTCCCCGTTCACATCACGGCATTAAATAAAGGTGTCACAAAACAACAAGAGGATGTGATCTAAAGAAGGGTTAAAAAGGTCAGGTCCACTTCAATTGAGCAACAGGTTTTCTGTCCCGCTGCAAAAGGTCAGACAGGAAGAGGAGGTTTACAGATAATCTTAATGACTCATATATCGACAAACACAGGCTGCTAAAGAGCTCGTCCCATTAATCACAGCAGACTTGTGTCCTAAACAAATACACGACTTCCACATTCGGCCGGGACAAGGGCTCCTTCTAATACACCGACCTGGAAAAACTGTGACCGTGACTCAATGTGTGTGTGTGTGTGTGTTTACACGTCCAGCACCAAATATTATTAACCTATCAGAGACGGAGGCCAGCGGTTTTCTTTTAAGCTCACCTGGTTTATTTCAGGCTGTTCCGCCGGCGGCTTTACAAGCTAAAAATAAGCCGTGTCATAATGGAGTTTGTCATGTGGAGGAAGTTGTTGAGGATTTTGGCTCGGCAAATATTCCAGGCAACTGTTCATGTGAGGACTCCAGCTAAACCACGAGTCAAGGTTTACACGAAGTGTGCTGGGGCACACAGAAGTCACCGGCAGCTGTCGAACATGTGCAAAATCAAAATGTTGATGTGTTTCTTTTTTTTGTTGATGAGGTGTTTTGACAGTGATGTCTGACAACATCACTCTGAACTTTAAGAACAACTTTTCTGATGATTAATCTCTCTCTGCTTCTGGTTTCTCCACCATTTCTGGCAGACGCTCTGACATGCGTCGCATCACCGGTGTTT
Source organism: Chelidonichthys spinosus (assembly GCA_029853015.1). Lineage (NCBI taxonomy): Eukaryota > Metazoa > Chordata > Actinopteri > Perciformes > Triglidae > Chelidonichthys > Chelidonichthys spinosus. The sequence continues at coordinate 18,077,232 of CM056841.1, read as the reverse complement.
TCTCTGGAGAAACTCACCGGCAACAGAAATTCATTTTAATGTCACGTTGGGAGCCGATATTGTCCAGACATCGGGAAAATGGAGACAAAACCTGGCAATTGTACGGCTACAAACCCGGCAAATCCTACGGGTACAGACCTGGCAAATCATACAGGGACAAACCTGGCAAATCATATGGGACAAACCTGGTAAATCGTACAGGAACAAACCTGGCCAATAATACAGGGACAAACCTGGCAAATCATACGGGGACGAAACCTGGCAATTGGACAGGAACGGGAACCAAAGGAACTGAAAGTTCAAATGCCTCAGACGGTATTTAGAACCGACAACTGGGTGATGCGATGAGAATCTGCGTGATCGATTGACACCGTCGGTGACTCACCTTGGCAGGTGCGTTCATCGGTGAGCAGCTTGTGGCCTTTCTGGCAGCTGCATTCAAAGGAGCCCACCGTGTTCCTGCAGAAGTGGTCGCATCCTCCGTTATTCTCCTGGCATTCGTCGATGTCTGAGCGTGGAAAACCAAAATAAGGGGACGAATATAATTAAAAACATAATTCCATTTTACAAACTCACATTTGAACACATGACAATGTTTTTTTACTGTATAGTTTGAACGCATCGTAAATTAAGTCAATGTGACCTCTGTGAACGTTAGCGTCAGCTAACAGCTAACGTTAGCTAAAGTTAGCTAATGCCCACATCCTTTTAGAAATGATGTGCCATTTCAAAATGTTCTTGTTAATCAGTATTCCTTGTCAACATTAAAGTAAGGCATCATTAAACTTTTTCTGCAGATATAATAGCAATTACATTCCTGTAAAACATATTTGGCATTTTCAACTTGGAATTTGTTTTGTGCTTTTTTAGCCGATCATCCTTTTCCTCGAATGCAGTAAGTTTAAAGAACAGAAACACCGACTTTATGTCTCGATAAATAAAAAAAAAAGGCAGATGGAAAAAGATGGAAAGTACACAAGTTTGAGGGAAGCGCCATTAAAAGCACATGTTGTACATTTGGAGCTTGTAGTACAAAGTTGTTTCCTGATTCCTGCCAAGAACAGAGAGGTGATAACAGGCCGTTGTCCTCCTCTCAGCCTGATTTATACCAAAAACCATCGGTATCATTGCGACATGTCCCAAACCTGCAGGTTGACGCACAAACTCAGCGAAAACAACGCTGGCGGCACATCATGTTTTTTTAAGAACTTGATTTGAACAATTATCATCCAACACTGTATGAGGTTTGTTTCTGGAGGAGGTGGAGGAAGAGCGAGATGGGGACAATAGTCTGGCAGATTACACCGGCTAAGCCCTTTTTGATTGGTGCTCTAAGTGATGAAAACTGGGAGGGATTAACACCTAAGCCCTTGAGCCGGGGAAGAAGTCCAGCAAGACACCAGAGAAGTGGAGGAAGAGGAGGAGGGGGAGAGAGGGAGGAAGAGGAGGGAGAGAAAACAGAAGGAACTCGTATGTCGAGTTCATTGGGAGAAACAGAAAACAGACAAATTCCTTGTGTGAGTTCACATGTTTGGCCATTTAAGCTGATTCTTAAAGTAAACGATGATTAAACAACCATCAAACATGGACGCCTCAGACAGACCGACCTTCGACCCGGCAGAGACCACATCACCACGGTGACGAGACATAAACTAGTAGGACGGATGTTCCCGCCACATCAATGTGCCAGGATGTCAGAGAAGTGGCCATTTTTATGTGTACTGTTGCCATAGTAACTGTTGAAGCAGAACACTTCCGTATAAAGTCAACCTCGTTCACTACTACCTACTCGCTCTCCAGGGAGGTCTATATACAGGACTATGTAGAGGACTATAAAATACTCTGGACTACATAGAGGACCATGTAGTGGACCACAGAAGACTCTGGACCAGAGTCCAGATCAATCGAGACCCTGCTTCTAACGGGGTCAAGAGAAGATGGCGACAGCACAGAGAGGTCCAGTCAACACGGCCCCTCGGTGTAGCGTGATAGGAGCCCTTATAAAACAGGCCAGTAACTAAGCCACTGTGTTTTTCCATCAGGGTAGACTCCCGGCCTCCGCCGGCCTGATCCTCCTCGCTCCGTATTTCCTCGGGGAGCTTCTGCTCAATGAACTCTTCATCTAAATATGGAGCTGAGACAGGAATCCGCAAGGAGCTTGGCCGCGAGCCGCTATAAAAAATGTAGTAAACCGCGTGTCCCGCTGTGGCCCCTGTCAGCGGCCTTTTATAAGGGATTGTCCCCCCATCTGGCTCGGCTGAAACGGATTTCCCCGTGGCTGGAAGGGTAGAGGACGAGGCCACGGGGTTTTTTTACGGAGACCAGTCGGTAAGGGTGTTTGGGAAGTCCCAAAGTGTGCCGTCATACCGGCAGAAAAGCACTGAGCTCCTCTCTTGTTTTTAATTTATTCCCGGTGTCACTCCTCCCACGCCGCCTTCAGCTCACGTCTGACCTGCGGCGCCGTCTGCCAAAAGGATTCAGATCAGTCACGGCCATTTTCCTGTTCTCTTTCCCTTTGACGTGCTGACAGTAGCTCGTAGCTCTGATCTCTATCTGCGAGGCAACTGGAGGGATGCTTGCCTTTTTCTTCTAAACCCCCCCAAGACTACAAAACAAAAATGCCACTTTTGTAACTTTTGTATTAAAATCAGATCACATGTAGCAACAGGAAAAACCAGAGCAAAGGACAGGAAATCTGGACTCTCGAATCAGGAGTAAGCGGGTCCACAACATTCCCGCCTGTGCCCACGCCGCTCTAATGCCCTGACGTGAAGCCGTCCCGACGCAGACAGACACGGCTTCGCTGTTACTCTGGCAGCCGCAAAACACACTGGCAGAGCAGCCGCAGCTACTCACACTTAATGGCCACTCTGGGGGATGGCTGAGCCTCATAACGGGGGATATAATTACCTTTAATGGAGCTTAAATAAGCTTTGAGCTCAAATAAATAAATTAAGCCTCCGCACATCTTGAAATGATAAAGTTTGAGAGCGCGTGGAAGGAGAGAGAGGGTGAAGGGAGAATGGAGGTAGCCCTCAACAATCACCATGGTTACCGTGTTCGCAGGCTAATTGAAACTTGAGATTGACCATAAACTCATGTTTACAATGTTTGCTGAGAACATCTAGTAAGAGTCCATACGGCCTTAAACATGTAGATAATTCAGTTTGTTGGTAGAAGGACCAGGAAAATAATCACTGGTCACTGTGACGTCATCGTGCACGAACATCTGGCCGCCCCGCCCGAGGGTTCCTTAACGAGGACGAGCCGAACTAATTAAGTAATTAGCGCTTCACATGGAGAGCAGTGAGAGAAAAAAAGGAGGTTGAACCACATCGACAACTGTCTGTTTATTTCCAACAATCCCACACACACACACACACACACACACACACACACACACACACACACACACAGTGGTGATGTTATGTCTCTCACTCCAATGTTTCCTTCACTGACGGCCAATTCTTTCCATCTCTGTCTGCCCTTATGAGAGACGAGTCATTCGTCACTTTCATGATAGCACACACACACACATACACACACACACACACACACATACACACACACACACACTCACACACACACACACACACACACACACACACGCCGGCTGTCGCCCGGGATCAGTCTCTGACATTTACTCGAGACGATCAATATCACGCGCTGGCCTTCGATCAATAGTTTCACTCTTTTGCCGAGAGCTGTTTGTGTCCCTGAACACCACGCGGATGTTTCAGACCTGCACGACGCCGGCCCTTTAAGAGCCTGTTTGAAGCGCAATTTAGAGCAATTCAACTACAAAAATAAAGAAATCAAATGACAAAATCAGCCTATTTACACAAATATTACTGGGAAATGATTCAAGCAAACCTGTTAAAGGACAAGTCATAAATATTATTAACAACAATTATACTAATTTAGAATAAAATCAGCTGCGATATCAGATTTTTCCTTTTCCTACATTTCTAGCTCCAAAGGTATCGTGACCTCAGTGAAGAGGGAGCTGTTCCCATCAGGTTCAACACGTTCCACCCCAAATTCAGAACAGGATTCACAGAAAATGTGCAAAAGAAAATGTAAGCTTCTGCAGATTTCCATTCCACACGGTGTGATTAGTCGGGTGCATCGATGTGAGAAATCAACAGACTGGCCTTCGTCATATTTCTCTATATTGACAAACAGCTTAGTCATGTGATCGCGTGAATGGGTCCTAAAACAATGTGGTCGTTGGGGGCATTGACGTGTGTCCGGTCTTGACCGGATCCCCGGGGGCCTGTGCTGATCCGATGACCGTAGAGCAGCTTCAAGTGAACATTCGCTGCTAATGAAAACATATTCTGGCATTTTATGAATGCAATATTTCAGTAATCCCAACGACTCGACGGGGACCAGATCCACCGGATCCACCGGTAGTTGGCCGGCGACCTTGAGGGAATTCTTCCCGGTTCCATATCTTGGATGTGAACTCTTCACATACACTGTACTGGCCGTGGAGGAGGCCAAATGAGAAGGCTCGCTAACATCCACCTGGGCCAAAGGAAACAACCCCTCCACCCCTGCCTGCTCCTCTGTAAGCCTCGGGGCAGTGTTTGAGGAGTCCAGTGTTTGGAATGAGAAACCCGACTCCAGAAGAGACCCGATGCTGCCTGCGGGGCTCAGCTGCCCTGATAAACCCCCCCAGACCTGATTGATTGGGGCTGCGGCCTAAAACCAACCTGCCGCCGCCGATGGAGGGATGAAGGACCCCCTAACCGCTCACCTCCGACCCCGGCTTCTAGAGGTCGAGCCGTTATGTAAGAGGCTCGTCTGGAAACGCCGAGGTGGACTCAACAGAGCCGGAACAAACCAGGACCAGGAATAAAACCCTGGAACCGCATTTAGACTTTTGCTTGTAGGAATGTGCTGCTCATACCTCCGGGGTACGAGCTGCACACAGCGGAGAGTTTTTACCAAATATAGTTTTACCAAATATTTGCAGTAAAAAGCAATTAAATGGAATACATTTGCAGAAACCCGAACCTGTACAAATAATTCCGGAGCGAGTACAGGGGATCTAGTTTTCTCGGAGGACGGATGGTTTTCCTCGCAGGGTGTTGCCGGGCGGAGAGGACAGGCATCAGGCCCGGGGGGTAGCGTGTATTTATTCAGGTATTAAAACGGCCTTGGTGCTCGATTCTGTTTAATAACAAACCTCCACGGGGGCATGTGGGCCACGGGAAACGCTCGGTTTACACAACAATAAAACAGCCAGCGACCTGGACCCGGTCTGGCTCTGAGCGAAGGACTGCAGTCATGTGAGGTGATGGACGCGATCCCACGAGAATCTCAGGACGTAGCGATGACATGAATGACGAATAGTTCACGTCACCATTATCCTGCACAAAGTGATCGTGATTCAAGGATCCAACAAAATCCCCTTAAAATTGCAGCAAGACTCTAAAGGAATACATTCAGCTTATTTTAAGCAAACATCGTAAAGGAGAAATAAAAAAACTTGAATTGAAAAACATCGTGAGTTTGGAAATTCCCCAAAACGACCCAGACAAGTTTTTCCCGACCTCCGAAAAAAGGAATTTCACCACAATCAACTCGTTTTTATCACGATTCACGATAACATCGCGTATCGTCCCATCCCCAGTAAACGCGATGTCACGCCAAACTTAGCGTTAACGGCCAATAGTTAGCATCATTTCTAGAAGTGTAACGTCTTTTTGGGGGGAAATCGATTATTTTTTGATGGAAGCCTGACATGGAAGCGGTCGTGTCCCCTTAGTTTGATGTGTGTGCGTGTGTGTGTGTGTGTGTGTGTGTGTGTGTGTTGTGTGTGTGTGTGTGTGTGTGTGTGTGTGTGTGTGTGTAGGTGTGCGTTCAGGTCTTTCCAGGTAGAGGAGGAATGCAGGCCAGTGGGGACGTGTTGTACCGTACAGCACAGTACACACACACACACAGACACACACACACACACACACACACACACACACACACACACACAGACACACACACACACACACACACACACACACACACACACACACACACACACACACACACACACACACACACACACACACACACACACACACACACCTACACGACACACACACACACACAGACACACAACACATACACACCAGCTAACGTGCGACCTCGATGTATGTTAATTAACCTACAGAAAACACACACACACACACACACACCCACACACCTACTCGTACACACACACACACAGCACACACACACACACACACCCACACACCTACTCGTACACACACACACACACACACACCAGCTAACGTGCGACCTCGATGTATGTTAATTAACCTACAGAAAACACACACACACAGTAACTCATCCTTCCTGCAGTCTGGTGCCTTCTAATCAAACATCTGGAAAGTGTTCTCTCTCTCTCTCTCTCTCCCTCTCCCTCTCTCTCTCGCCCGTGATGAAACGCCTCCGTCGGGTCGACCCGTCTGTCATCGCGAGGCTGAACCCGACCCGTCTGTCAGCGCGATGAAAGGGCGTTGGTGGGTTTTTAAAACATGCCGACATAGTTTATACTGAAATGATTATGATAGACGGGCACGACGGGGCACATCCCCCGGCTTTAGAGGCAGGCAGACAGGCAGGGGGGGCTGTCTGTCTGTCTGTCTGTCTGGATCAAGCGATTTAGTAGCACATTAGACGAGACCACCTCACAGCGTTGCACTTATCCCGCCGCTAACTACCATGTTCAGCAAGCTGCTAAACGCCGGCAATTACACCGCAGTCTGTGCGCCGCGATGCTAACAGGGCCGAGGCTATGTGTGCCACCGGAGTCGACACACACACACACACACACACACACACACGTATGTTAAGGCTGCAGCGGGAGATATCGATTAGCTAACTCCGCTGCAACCTGTGTGTGCTGTTGCCAAGGTAACAGGAAGCCGCCTGTCACACAGCGGAAGCTTGGGAATCCACTGTTCAGGTCCTCGTCAATGAGGAGTCACCTGACAACAAGACGGGGTCCAGGGTGCATCCGGCCTGTTGCATGCTGGGATAGGCTCCAACCCATTTCTGCAGCATCTTCTCTGTGGGTAGAACCTGTAGGTGTTCTTCTTCGGTGGCGATCGTATTCTGGCTTCCTTACGATGTGTTTGTGGTATGGAAAGGTAGTTTTGATGTGATGTTCGGGCTGTTTGTTCAGGAGAGAGAAGTCCAACAACTGTTCGTACTGTGTTCTGTAGATTACACAAAGGTTGTGGAAAGACGTATTGCAGTTGAAAGGAATGTTTGCAAAGCGCCACATCTCCAGAGACGCATCAGAACCTGGACCGAAAGTAGACCATTTGAGGTCGTCAGAAAGCTGGTTGAAGAGGGGACATATCCAACGCATCATCCAGATATGATGTTAGATTTAAAAGATCCCACCTCGAAGACCCGAGGTCCTGTAAGTCCTACACCTTGTGGTCTGGGTCTCTTCTGGGGGAAGTGTGTGTCTTCCTGCTTGGTTGATGGATCCTGATCGATGGCCGCCGCCTGTTCTGTGTCTCTCAGCTCCCCTCAGCACTGATCCCCCCCCTTGCTCTGGGATTTATGAAGCCCGGGGGGCTGATCCACAGCCAAATTATGTGGGCGGGGCACAGCTGGACTGCACTCCTATCCATCTTCTCCACTCAAATCACACCCGAGCAAACAAAAAAACACAAGAAGAGGGGAAACTTTTCATTTTCCTGTAAATGTTCTGTCAGGAACCACAAATCACCGCCGGTCAGACGGACTGGAAGTGTTCGCACAAGCTGCTTGAACTTGATGTCGGACACCATGATGGCGGACACCATGTTCTCCCAGCATGCAACGGCGATGAAGGAAGTAGTTCCTAGAAGGAGCGCCCGGATCCCAACGGACGAACGCGCCAACGTGCCGTGAAAACATCGTCGACTCTTTTTACCGTCGAACGTAACTGAAGATCCTCCTTCAAACCCTGCTGGCCGAAGGGTGAATTACACTTTCCTGGCGTACAAAAATGTGTCCACCGGTCTGCAGCTGGATGGTGCTGTCTCCGTGGTCATTTCATGGGCGAGCGAGCAAGATGGAGAGAGAGACCGGCGTGGGCCTCACTGTTCAAACACATCCGAAGTTTGCCGCCGCCGTCTGGCTGCCAGACCTGAGACGGCTCCGGGATCTCACACACCTTCATGTCACATTCTCAAACTGCCTGACGCTCATTCCACACACACACACACACACACACACACACACACACACGAACGTACAGTATTGTACAATGTGACGCCGTCACATGACCTGCGCCTTGTTTGCCCTCGGACGCCTCTCATGTCTCCTTGAGTGTCAGGTGGGGTGGCGGTGATACTCTGGTCACGTGACTCTGAGAACTTTTCCTTCAACTCGCTACGAATGATGCGTCATCATGGAATCAAAGTCACGTAAATAAAGCAGAGGACAAAGGTCAAAGGTAAAACAATAGCCAGGCGTCCTGGTGTGGTCGGATCGGCCTGCGGGAGAGGAACCTTCTCGACTCCAAATATGGATTAAATATGTTGTGAATGTATCTCTTTGATACATATTTGTCTTTCGGAGATAATATCGGAGCGCTGCCTTGCTCGCCGTGTGTGTGTTTGAGAGACAGAGAGAGAGAGTTCCTATATACCCTAACATTCCCAATATTTTCAATGCTATTCAGTTTACCTATTAATGGTAGAAGAAGAAGATTTTTAGACAAATGAGCCTCGTCTACATCGACCCCCGGGGTCGACCCTAGTTACTCAAAGCGTGTGCCGTTTAACGTATGAAATGAACATCTGAACTCGTCCATTCGGATGTACCGTGTATTTGTTGTAGGGAGGATCAACCGTTTGAACCGCCTCATTCAGCGAGACTTGTTTGTTTAGAGCAAAGCCAGAACGCTACGAGGGGATGTTTGGTTCCCGGCCTCCTCGGACCGCTGTCATTGACGTCAGCGGTGCCGGCGGAACGGCCGTAACGCTCCGAGGCAAAAGTCAACAACAACGAGCGGCGGCCGGCGACCGCGACCGGAGCTCCGGCAGCTGGGAAGGGAAGCTCGGGGGTTTTGGCTCCGGATCACTCGGATACCATTCATAGCAGACTCAGGTGGACCCGGCCTCCTCCGCACACACACACACACACACAGAAGCTGTGCGTTTAATGCAGAGATGTTCAACAGGGGGCCGGGACCCCTAGAGGGTCCCCAGAGTTACTGCAGCGGGTCCCCAAAATGATTTGATCCCAAACTTTTTTCTTCCAAAAATATAAATATGTCCAAAAAATCCACCTGAATATAAATACAACCTATATTTAGCAAATATAAATCTTCCTGTTTGTTTAATATTATGTTACGAAATTGTGTTAAAATAGAATTAAAATATTAATCATCAATTATTATTTTAATGTCTTAGCATCGTATCCATCCATAATTATAAAGTACTGTTATACATGGAACTATAGGCTGCACTACACATTATTATTGTTTAATAAAGAACATTATATGATATCTGATAGGGGGTCCCTCCAACGAGTCTCTGTAGGCCTTGAAGGTCCCTCGACCGGGTCTCTATAGGCCTTAGGGGTCCTTGAAAACATTCTATTGTATCTACTGACCTTTGCAGGTTTTGCCGTCCGGCTGCAGCGTGAAGCCGACGGGGCAGCTGCAGCGCACGCCGGTCGCCGTGTCTTTGCACGTCCGGTCGCAGCCGCCGTTGTTGACGGCGCAGGTCTCTGCAGACGGCGGGACAAAGACATGGCAGGAGGAGAGAGAAGAAGGGGGTGTTAACGTGTGACCCCCGCTTCGGGAAAAACAAACATGAACAAAGACGGTTAGAGACACGGAGGGTGATGTGGAGCTTCATGCAAAAAATACATCAAACAGCATCAGGATTGAATGTATTCTCCTGTTTTTGTCATGGAGTCAACACACAGGTGAGGAATCAACCATTTCATGAGAGATAAATCACAATTACAGGACATTCATGACAATAAATGCGGGCGAAGACGTCTTTGGCCGAAACGTCGTTCCTGTTATCAAACAAACAAAAAAACGTTAATGCAAGTAGAAAAAACCAACGTTAGTCGAGTCGAGAACACGCTCGGCAGAACCGGAGCGATGTTCTCGTCCGTGGTGCGGATTTAGAGAAAGGTTTGCTGGGACTTGTGGATGTTGCCCGAGCTGATCCCAAAGCAAACAGGAGCCGGCGGTAACTCTAGCTCACCTGCTCGGCCGCTGTTGCTTTAGCAGAGCTCGGCACACACTTCCCCCCGACGGGGCCGCGAGAAGTGCTGAGGTGGCTGAAACGTGACGTCAACTCGTGTTTGTTGAAAAGTGATCGGATTAAACAAAAACTACTCCTAATAAGGACGTAGCGGTTAGCAGCTATTCTGCATTTGAACGGGAGGAAGTCATGCAAATCTTAGAATTTGAAACCCAAATGGTTAAATTTAAAACATTCAAAAGGCTTTTTTTCCCCGAGCGACATGTACGTGGCGGATGTACCCCCCCTCCCCTTTTTGGCAGCTCCCCTCCATTTAATTAAAACGCCAGGAGATGTGTGTGTGTGTGTGTGTGTGTGTGTGTCGAAAGAAAAGTGGGGATATAGGAAAAAGGCCTTTTCAGGCTGGCAAACACGTCCAACGTCTGGAGGTCAAGGCATTAGCATAATGGCCTTTCAGAATGCGGAGTCACAAACGGCCAGCAGAGCCAAGATGGTGGGGGGGGGGGCTTTCTGTCCAGGAACAGTAAAGTATTTGTAGGTTTCTTTGCGTTTTTCCTCCAAACAACGTCCATGTCACGGCCGTTTGTTTCCTCGCCGTGTTTATCGGCTCAGATATGAAACTACACTTCAAACAGCAGGAAGGAAGAGCCGCTCCGTCACCGGCGCCCCCCCCTCCGTCGAGTGTGTGTGAGAATGTATTGTTCAGGTCTGCGTGCCTACACAGGTGCATACAGTCAATACGACCTGTGTGCGGAGGTGGTGTTTAGGGGTCAAAGTGATTTATACGGAGTACAGTTGGCCCTATCATTACGTGAGGCCGGGTGAGTCCTGCTCAGTGCCCCCCCCTCCCTCTCTCTCCAGGCCTCCACGCCCAGTCCGGGCCCCGGGGCCAGAACGAGCAACGGGAACACAGACGCACCGCCGGGGCCTGATTGATGTGCTGGACAAGCCCCCCACCACCCCCCCATCCGAGCCTCTGCACCCTCTATCTAACCCTGCATACTTCTATAAGCCTGTTGTAGGTGTGTGTGTGTGTGTGTGTGTGTGTGTGTGTGTGTTATCAGGTTTCATGATTACTTTTAAAAGGAGACGATCAAATCTAATTCCTCACAAAATTTGATATCACCAAAAATTGCTAAACTTAGTGCCTTTTCTTGCAACACGATGGAGGGCCTTCGAAGGTTCACAAATGAAGCCGATTGTCGAGTGTGCGTTGGTTGACTAGCAACCTTTAACTCGATCGTCACATGCGTACATTTAGTTTCCAACCCATCCTCGGCGTGTCAGAGCGGTGGGGGAGCAACTTTGGGTTCAAGTGTTTTGGACAATGACACTTCAACATGGAGGAGTTGGACAAGCAGGTTTTAATGCTGGCAGGCAGATTTTGTTACCTTTCGACAGCTGTTCCCAGTCGTATGCTAAGCTAAGCTAACTGGTGTTGATCTTCTCATTGACAGTAACTCTCTTGGTAATAGAGTTACCAAGGGAGTAACTCTTAGTTTAGCATGAAGAAAAGATGACTGGATGATTGGTTTCTTCCAAATATCATTAAATAGCACAATACGACTTGGGATGTGATCTAAAGGGGTCAGAGGGTCATTCTTCATTTGGTCTTGACTTTAAGTATTTATCTAAATGTGCCACTGTCCATTCTGGGCAACTGAAAATTGAGATGAATTGAACGAACCACTGACCATTGTTAACATGAAAGAGGATTCAAAGGCCGAAGCCCTGACTCTCGATGAAATCAACACGCGACGTGATTCCGATTCGCCGGCGAGCGCCGGGGAGAAAGAATGAGACGGGGAAAGACGGCAAGTATACACATGTCCGTCACACTCCTTCGCATGGAAACGCTGACCGAGCCTTTCCGTTAGAGGAGGACACATGTTCCTTTGATTACAGCCGGAGAGCGCCAGAGCCAACCATGTGTGCTGTGTATACTGAAGCATCACGCCAAGTCACAGCAACGGCAGCGCTGATGGGAAAAGGTGAGAGGGGCACGATCAGCTGTCAGCACTCCACAGGATCCCCCTCCCCCCACCGTAGCCTCATGATGGGCACCAAAATCAGCCGTCAGTCAGCGTAGCTCTGGCCTGTAATCACGCAAACACACACACACACACACACACACACACCTCCATCTGTCCTGATGGTTTATTTGGAGTCCAGCGCCACTGTAGCACCGCCGACTCGCTCTTTTGACACTTGTGCTCACATGTGTCCAGCACCTGGCTCCTGATTGTTTTTACCTTCAAAATCAAACATCATGAAATGTCTCCGAATCGCTTGTCATCCCTCCCCCGCCTCCCCCCTCGCTCCCTCCTACCATCGGGGATCCTTCCATCTTGATCGGCGGCGTTGTTGGAGCGCCGCGTGTCAGAGGAAGCAGACAAACTGATGGCCGTGTCAAATCTAACATGCTGCTGCTGTTGAGGCCGCGGCGGTGCAGCGGCGGGAAGGCCTCTAGGGGTGTTTGTTCATGCACACATCGGGGTCGAGGCATTCGGAGGTTTAATTGAAACTCGTTTCACTGTTAGAGTTGGTATCCAAATACGTTGGGACATTAAATTAGTGTTTAGTCTTCAAAATGACAGCGCTTCTAAAAGTAAATTTCCCCGCAGTGGGACTAATAAAGGTTCATCTTATCTACGTTTATGGGTATTGTTTCAAATGCATGGACCTTTTTTCTTGCCACAACCTCCATTTAAATTCTCGGGTCTCGCCCAAAGACTTGAACCGATGCTACCTGCTGAGACCTCATGGCACCCTGTTGGAGGGGGAAGCAAGGTTTAGTGAGGAGAAATCAAATATTCGGTTAGGCATGGGTGAGGGGAGGACAAAAAATGGGAGGGATATAGAAAATCAGATTCTCCACTCTTCCTCCACACTGGCCAGAACCTGCTGAAAGTAAAGGTGTATATTATAAGTGTGGAACATGGTTTAATGGACCAGTGGGCCGGTCGGTTTGGAGCATGGGGAGGGTTTTCTGACGTACCTCTGTCTTAGCGAATCAAGGAAGGTTAAATTCAAGGTTAAACAGTAGAGCAAGAAAGTAGCGTTTTTTGGGGGGAAACACAGATCTGAAAGCAAGAAGCTTGACCTCGTCATTTCTTTGTTTAGGTAGAAGACCTTGATAGCCACATGGTTTCTGCCAGAAAAGGTCGGTGGCGAGTATCTTCAGAGTCCTGGAGTGATGGCAGCATGAAGGACCCTTCCCTCATGCTGCCTTTTGGTTTCTGTGATAACGTTCACAGAAATGGGATTTTAAAAAAAAAAATCTATATCACAGATTCCACTGGGGGTATCACTAAAACGACAGCTAGCTAAGGTTGCTAGTTAATGTTAGCTTGTGAAAGGTGGTGGCAAAAGGGAAAGAACACTGATCTCAGACCTGCTGTTGTCATAAAGATATCATTGGGGAGCGTTCCAATCATTATACCCACGTTTTCGAGTCCCACTTGTTTTCCAGGGACGAAGCGATATTGGATTTTCGTGTAAAACAAAGAATCTGAGGTCTGGTTTTGGGCATATATTGTTAAATCGGTGCACAACAGTGATGCACAGGCTGATCCAAACTGACCCGGTGTCCAAAATCCCCCGCAGTCACCCGCAGTTACGAGTCAACAGACAAGAAAATGGGCTGGGTATTATTTTGTCTTTATTTTTAGTCACTGTCGGGTTGAATGATGGCATCGGGCGAGTTCAGGTCAATCAATTTTTTCATTCCAGGTGGACTTAAGGCCTGGGAAACCCTGATCCATCCCTTGATATTTATAGCAGAACCAGAATACCAAAAGACCCACAGATTGGATCAGATTTGTGTTTAGGAGTGTTTCCTAAAGTGTGGTCAAGACTTCTTGAATGCATTTCACTTCCCAAACAAGTGATGTTTCTCTTTTGCCTCACTTGGACTCATCTCACCAAAATAACAGACATATCAAATGATTCGCTGTCGCAGGACTGCCCCTTCTGGTGATTGTAGTGCAGCGCAAAGACCTCGTGGCGTAGGTCTGTAATCGCGGGGACAAGTTGGGTTCCTTTTCAAGGGGTTTTGCTTTGACAGTAAGGTATGCTATTTTTGCAACACGGGCGACCAAAAGCGAGGGGATTGGAACACAAAACATTTGAAGTTGAAGGTGCAACTGGGAAAGTAAATGTTAGTCAATAAGCAAAACCTTGGAGCCCTCCAGAGATTTGGTAGGTAGAGTTAGGAAGGACAGCGACCTCTTTTATTCCGTTTTCTATCACGTTAGATACATTTGCAACACAACGGACTGCGGGAGACACAGTGGGCATCAAAGGTTTACGAAAATAAAAAATAAAATAAAAATAGACAGAGAGGAGGACGAGGAAGAACGGAGAGGAGTGGAGTCGGGGATACAAGCACAAGCGCCATGGCAACACATAGAAAGAGGAAGAAAAGAGTTACCCATAAGTAGCCGCCGTTTCACCCGCTTGTCCACATCAGCTACTGACGTGGCATTGAACTCAGAGCTCTCAATTGCAGCCTCATCTTTCTCTAAAACACAAGTGACAAGGGGACAAACAGTGAGCAGCAGGTTAATGAGAAGCCCAAATGACCAGACCTTCAGCCCCTCTTGGCGTTTGAGCAAAAAAAAAAAAAAAAAACCAAAGCCAAGAAGCAAAGAAGCGATGAAGAAGCGCCAAAATCCCTGTTAGAGTGTTAATCCCCCAAACAAATGATAAAAAATCCCCCAGAGCAAACAAAAAGAAAAAAAATGAGAATGAATGGAATGATCAGTATCAGTGTGGAGCTCACAAAATGAAGCGGTAGGCAAGTAGGGAGGGAGGGGAGGAAGAGGAGGAGGAGGGGGAGGTTCAGGGCTTACATATGAAAAAGTCAACAAAAATCAAAGATGTTAGAGGTGTGGGGGGGAGGGGGGGGGCTAATCGGGTAACAAGACACAGGTGGGCAGACATGGGGATGGGATAGGGTTGTGGTGGACGTTAAGGGGATTTTAAAATTCTGACGTTGACATTGTTGTTGTCGCCGATGGAGTCAGCAATGAGTCCTTGTTAGGATGGAGGAGGAGGAGGAGGAGGAGGAGGATACGCGTCCATCGTTTCCAAGACTCAAATTTGGGAACAGAGATGGAAGCAAAGGAAAAGGGAAGTGGGGTGATGATGATGATGATGATAAAAGAGAGAGGGGAAACTGCAGAAGGAGGAGCTCGGAGGAGTAATGACAAGATGAGGGGAAATGGTGAATGGAGAGAGAGGGGGGAGAGAGAGGGGGAGGAAGGAGGAGGGAGGGAGGGCATGCAGAGAAATAAAACAATGAAAAAGCAGGAGGAGGTAGTCTGGGGCAGCGCTGGTTGCCTGTTTGTCTATGGAACACATCACAACTGGCTTTAACATGGTCCCAGAGCTGGGGAGGGGTGGGGGGTGATGGTTGTAGACTCACTGTTAAGATGGCATGCGTGTTGGGGATGGTGGGTTTTTTGGGGGGGTTTGCCGATGGCGGGTCTTTTCATCGGGCCTGAATGAGCATCTCTCCGTGAATGGACGCCACTTGCCGCTATAGGACTGGGCTTTGATGTACACACACACTCCTATGGGTGGTGGTGGTAATTAATGTCCCTTCCACACCACCCCCCCCCCCCCCCCCCCCACTCCCACTACTGTTTTCTGTCTCTGGCGTCCTGATGGACAAAGTGGAGGACTCTCTGAAGTCCACTCGGGGGATGAATGGAGGCTTTCTGGTGAGATGTGGCCGTGTGAATGTGAATGTGTGGGAGTGTTGAATCGAGAGCTTGTGCATACCGCCTTTTTTCAGCTTTCTTGAGTGTGTGAAAAAATCTGTCACAAGATGGAGATAAAAAGGAGGGAAAAAAAGGTGGGAATGGAAGGAGTCCCCTCCGATCCTAAAGCGTCTACGGGGGCCGGAGTGTTTTAGAGCCAGACCTACTTGGGGTGGTGGTTGGGGGGGGGGTTAAACCACTACAGGACTACAGCTAGGAGGAGAATGGTTAAAATAAAACAATGCAGGAGGACCAGGGTCACTAAAAACAACAACAACAATCAAAAATGAAAGAAACCGTACGAATGCAGGCTCTCCCATGCAGCTGGACAAGCAGACAGACAGACAGACAGACAGGTGATTAGTGGGGGAGGCAGTGATGTGGCACATGTAGACACATGCAGAAAGACGGGTGCCTCTCTATTAAGGTGCAGGAGAAAGGGGGGGGGCTGATGGATGAGGCATGGAGGTCATTTTGTTGTTTTCTTTTCGGGTGTGTTCGCTCGCTTTTAGGGTTGGGAGGTGGAGGATGAGGAGGCAGAGAGAGAGAGGAGGAGGAGGAGGAGGAGGTTAGGTCTTTTGCTTTCGTGGGAGCTTTACCTAAGATCAGGCTGCAATTGAGATGTCCGTTTGCCCCCCCCCCCCCCCCCAAACCCACCAGTCACTTCCTCTTGGGCACTCGAGGATTTATCCTTTAAAAAAAATCCACCTGATTTATTTTTACCATGGATGCTCAGACAAGACAGGCAATCAGGTACTATCACCAGAAAGCAGCAGGAGGAGGAGGAGGAGGAGGAGGAGGGAGGAAGAGGAGGGAGGGAGGAGGAGGAGGACAGCGCTACGTAGAAAGGGTCACAGGGAGGGAGGTGGGGAGGGTGGAGGAAGGTTAAAGGAGGTCCAGAGACGCCCGGACCAGGTCCTGTCTCTCATCAAAGTATGAAGAGAGACAAGAAAAGACACAACATCGGGAAAAAGAGAGAGAGAGGAGGGTTCCCAAGCTCTCTCTCTCTCTCTCTCTCGTCTTCCTCTTCGTTTTCCTTGATGGTTTGTCTTCTTCAAAAAGCAGCTGGAAACAAAAAGGGGTTATTGGCAGTCAAAACCGCAATCACAGACAGACAGACAGACAGACAGACAGACAGACAGACAGACAGACAGGTGTTTCCAGTGTACGGACACAGCAGGACCAAAAAGACATCAGATAACGATGAGTCGTCATTTCTGCAGGTTGGACTCTAACCTCGAGTTAAATGGCTCCGCTCCGGTTTAAACCACATGGAAAACGTTTAGTGGTTTTTATTTATTTTCTATTTGCTTCATTAAAGTTTACGTTTACGTGACAGAGGATGTGGAAGAAACCGGGGAACCGAAACAAATGAATCGCTTCAAGGATTTCTGCCTTCATTTTGCGCCAAATTCTACCCATAAGTCCTGGATTATTTTTGTATTTATTCCGACTGTGTGCTGGTAAACCACACGGCAGTTCTTCTAGAAAAAGACAGAGCACCTCTTTTAGTTTGTAGTTTCTGTTTCTTGTGTCTTTACTTCCCCTTGTTGCAGGTTTCCCTCCTTTTTTCTCCTCATCACCTGTGTGTATAAGTCTCGTTAGAGTTCCCTCGTGTCCTCCAATCAGCATGCAGCCTGCCCTCAGCTGGCCTGCCCACCTGTGTCACCCAATCAGTCCCCGGTGGATTTAGCCGTGTCTTTGGCAGTGCCTCGTGTTTTTCAATCGGGTTACAGCCTGTCTTCACCATGCTCCCTCAGTTCTATGAATGAATTTGACTGTTAGGGTTAGGAATTCTTTATTTTATTATTAATCTGTGGATTTTCTTTAGTTGCCTGCCTGCCTCCAGTCAGTTTATTTTTCTTTAAATCATGTTGTCCCTGTATTCTTTAAGCCCTGAAGAACAGAGTTCACAGGAACTCCTGTGTCCATATTAAAGGGCCCAATCACACCATTGCCTGCAAAACCGGAATACCTTCAAATGAATAATTCTAAGGCAACGTGAACAAACCCTACGTTAAAAACACGGCATTAGTTAAGTGTATTATGAAATGTTGAAATGAGTCGACTCCTGGAGGGAAAGCCTCGTCTGCACCGTTTAGTTTGTGTTCTTCTGCATTACACGGGAACATTTTTCACCTCTATCGGTCCAACTGGCCAACAATAGTAAACCAAAATACAAAAACATGAATCTTATCAAACGGATGGATTCAATTCAGTCATAATTTAAGGACTGAATGTCATAATTTAGGGAAAACATTAATTTGAGGACAGTTGATTCAATTAAAACAATTTATGGTACACATGATTATTAATTCAAGGGTTTACATTTGTGCTCACAAATTATCAATATTTTAATACCTCAATGTATTCCAGACCCTCGAAGACAAAACACTTAAACTACAGGCAGCGTGACTGGAAACAGGCTGCATTGAAAAACTGCTGGAGGAACTACTTCTTGCGCGTCCGTCAGCAGGGCGGCGGTGGACGAAACCGAGTCTACGAACATCTCCACTTACCTGCGATACGTTGCTCATCGTCTCCTGATTAGAAACACAGCGAGGGGGAAACTAAATCTCCTCTAAAGCCGGAGCCAGGATGTGGAGGAGTCACGCTCCTGGCTCGGATCGCCGAACCAACCCGACGTTTTTTTGGACGTGATGAAAGAGTTCGGAATGTTTTCTAGTGACGCTTTCCAGCGTTGTACGTCAGTCTGAGGAGCCCGAGAGGCTCAGCTCGGGGCTCGAAAAGCACATGGTCCTCCGGATCATTTTGTGTCTAACTTTAAAACCTGTGCAAATGAACCCAGCATGAGAGCCCTGCTGGCAGTAAGCGGTATTACAAGACAGGGCCGCTAGCTGGTTAGCATTTCCGTAGATATCCCTGCAACACCTTTTTAACCTCCGCATTGTTTCTCTCTGTAATCTCGTGACTCAACACTGATGTCACGGTTCTGCTGGGTTGTCCTTAATGTTTATTACACCGCTAGCGCAGACGAGCCGCAGGATAACGTTTCATTTTTAATCTTTCTCACCGACAAGCTGAAACGCATGTTGTGGTTGTCAGATTTAATTCATAAATCTGTGTTCAGAGAGTACAAACGACATGTGACTGTGTGTGTGTGTGTGCATGTGTGTGTGTGTGTGTGGCCGTCACTCACCGATGCAGGTCTTGCTGTCCGAGTGCAGGGCGTACTTCTGGTGGCAGCCGCACACCGGCCCCGTGTCTGTGTCGTCACACGTGTGCTGGCAACCGCCGTTTCCATAGTTACACGTCACTGCACACACACACACACACACACACACATTCAAGTCTCGCCACTGGCTTGTATATCATGAGTAACATGAGGCTCATGTGTTTTTTTTTGGTAAATGTCCACTGTCCATCATGACGTCCATCAACCAACGTTTGAAGCATTAGAGCCTTTCAGAGGCTTTCACAGTCGCTCCACCGTCCAGAGAGAAAACAAGACGTGTTGCCAAACAAAGTGTAACTAAAAGCCTTTTTTCCATATTCCCTCGAGAAAAAACCCAGCAGCCCTTAAATTCCACGTCTGCAGGCGCTCAGCGTGAGGACTCGGGAACGGGGACGGAGCTGCGAACGAGGGTGTGGGGGGGTCGAGACATGAATTCTCTCTCCTGAATCCTTCAGCACCTTCGGCTTGGCCCGAAACGCTTTACTGATTTCGGTACTAAATGTCCGACATCCGACCTCCTGGAACTCGTCCATCATTGCTATTACAGATGTTGATTACAGGATAACAGTTTAGCTCCTTCATCGCCGCCGGTACATAACCTCAATAAAGTCGCGGCTACGAAACAAAGTGTTGATACCTTGCTGCCACATGAATTGTTAAGAAATAAAGTGACAAGTCAATTGACTGAGGGTTAACAGATGGTGGAAAACATTTGACTAAATGTAAGGGATGGAATGAGCCACTGACGCTACGCAGCGTTAGCCCGACTTCACTTTTTTTGAGCGAGAGATGCAAGCTGAGATATTGCAGATCTAAATATCTGGACCTATCGGGGGTCTGTCTGGGAGCGACAGCCAATGAGACGTCGAGGGCGAGTTGTTGTTGCACTGGGAGGAAACAGTAAAGACATTTGGAAAAACCAGCTGTTTTTTTCCTGAACACGGTCGCCAACAACAACGTCAACAAGCAACGGCTATTTTTGGAGAATAAAAAAAATGATGTCTCACTCCAATATCAGAGCACGCTCTACGTTTCCCCCTAGTGGCACTTTTGCAAAATAATATGCTGATAACATTCAGTGTCTTTTCAAAAGTAAATTCACAATAAGGTTACGTGACAAAAGCATTTAGTTTGTTTAAGAAAGGAGCACGATTGACGTTAACTTGAACGACTACAAATGAGCCAAGAGACTATCAACACTAACGATCCACATTACCAACGACTACATGACTTGATGTCAACAACGGCTTGCCTCCCTGTGTGGGGTTGCGTGTGTGTGGATGTGGTGCAGCACTGAGGTCAGGTGTTGATACGTACATGTACAGCCTTTCTGGTTTTTGGCCAGCTCAAAGCCAGGACGGCACTCGCACGACACCCCGCCTTTGCCCGGCGCCTCCCTGCAGATGTGGGCACAGCCGTGGTCCTTGTTCATGCAGTTCATCCCGTCTGTGGAGAGGAGAGAGAGACGGGAACAGGGTCAGCTGACAGGTCATCATCTCCACAGGCACTGTTTTGATAGTGAACAAACTGCCCATCAACTACAAAATGAATTGCTGACTTCTGATTGGAGCGAGCGGAATATTAGAAAACGCCTTCTATATCACTTTGTCAGGCAGGCACCTCACATCACCGATATCGCTGATGCCTGATAGATGGGTACCAACGATGTTCTGGGCTTTTTTAAATGCCCTGCAGTAGAACCCTCCAGTCCTGGACCATGACCCTGTTTGTCCAGTCAGCTTTTCTTTAACATAATGCATCATTGTACAGTGAGACCCAGAACCACAGCAAAACATTCACAATACCAGTTTTGTGCTTTCTGAGATGCAACTTTCTCATATACTAAAAACCAGTCACACTTCCTCTTCCCCATCAGCACCAATTAAGCCCTGGCTTTAATTTATGACTCGGCTCAGCCCATGTTTACAGCTGTCACAGATCCAAGGCTTCTTCTTCTGCTCAGCCCTGACCAGACTGGTACACCTCCTCTGATCCCTCCATCCGTTCCTGCCTCCCCCCGTTTGATGTGGTCTCCTATATTGGTGATTTGTAGAGCACACTGTGGTGATAATGTCTGAAATAGGCCAGCTTTTGAAGCTTCATCAGCTTCAGGCGTTGAAACAATGAGGCGAAGGCAAGGTTACTGGTTCTGGATCCATCTGCATTTCATTAACAATGACAATAAATGATACATGAATTCTTCAATCAACATATTACCAGAAGCATTCAACTTTGAGGAGACACTGCAGTGAATTGGGCCTCTTCTCGTAAATGTACCACTTTAATGTGAGAGACAATTCAAGTACTTTCTTGTAAATGTAAGTCTTATTGCCATTATTGTTGCATCTTTACTCCTCAGCATTCATATTAGTGTGGCACCACACACCTCATAGAGATTTGGTCCAAAGACATACCCACTTCTCTGGTCACCATGGTGAATAATGTCCCTTCATGGGGGCCCAAAGGCGCTTCAAGTACCTCATTAGGGTGCCATTCCTTCTGGAGAGTCCCCTTCACAAACAATGCGTCTTTTCTTAAACACTGCCATTCTCGCGGTCCACTCCCAACGGGACCATTCCATCAAAGTCCAAAATCAAAGGAGCCAAAGGAAAATTGTGCATTTACACAATTAACAAAAGATCAAACCGAATCTGCCCACCGTTCAACATTATGTAATTCCAGACAATTCATTAAAGTGTAGGCGGGAGTTGATGCACACATCTGGACTCTGCACAACCCAGAAGACCAGCAGAGGCAATGAAGCCAGGGGGTAAGAACAACTTTAAACAGTTTGCCAAAGCATGCATTGACCCTGTTTGAAAACTAAACTCATAAGAAAGCAGAGGATCGGCAATCAATTCAAACCTGGGAGAAGTCAAATAAACCGAGGCGGGAGGGAGGAGGTGGACACGGGGCCGGGACTCAGCACAATCCAAGCCTAAAGCAACAAACACAAAACCTGCGGCCTCTCGACGTGTCCGACATGACGAGGCAGGGAGGGGCCGGCCGAGCCGGCAGCTCACCGACACGTTTACTCGTCGGACCTGAATAACCCACATGGGTCCCTGGATACATATCCAGACGGATCTGATGTCGAGCTCTGTTTAGCTCAACGTCAGCGCCGGAGACCGGAGGAGACCACAAAGACACTTTGAGAATGAAGCAAATATAAAAATGACCGTAGGAAAACTTGATCAGATGATCCGTTATTGTGATCGGCAGGTATGATGCAAGTATACCTGCCAGACTTCACCACCACATTACTGCTAGGTACAGCTATGACCTGGAGTTCCTGTGCCTGGATTTTACCAAGAGGTTGGACCCAAATGCAGACAAAGACACTCGGTTTTCAGTTAAACATTTTACGAAGCACAGGGGGGTTTTGTTGGGGGTTTTGGGGAGTCCAGGGGTTCAGTATAGGACAGGGATTCCAGGGAAGACGTCTGAGGAAGGTAAATGGCCAATCTGTGGCTGGATTTGTGGAGACAGGTGGACAGGATCTGGAAATGACCGAAGCACAGGTAATAATGAGCAACATGCGAGATCATCAACTCGATCAAGATCGTCACGTAGCAGCTAGCTGGACAGACATGTCCGATTGGCAACACGACTGACTCAATCACTTTGCAAAAGACCTGAAACTCGTTTGTCGGCTTTAAATGAATGAATGTGGAGGAGAAAGGTATTCTGTGGCAAGATGTTAGAACTTTCTGTATTTGAAACACCTGCACGCTTCTTTTTACAAAACAGTTTCTGTCACTTTGGATGCCAGTTCTTAAGTGAGCGATGAAAAAGAAAGGGGAGGAGGTTTCTTGTTTCCAGCTCGGCGCGGAGCTCTGTTTGGACTGGGGAGGTCAGCGGGTTTACGGGCTACCGAAGCTCCTCACCGGAGCCCCAGAAGGTCCAGATAAAACACAGACACACGCCTTCACAGCCCAGACAAGAGCCCCGAGGACCCGGTCTGTCTTTCACAGTCTCTCCTCTGTCTCTTTTATTATGCTCTGTCTTGCTTTATCCACCTGTCCACACACCTCTATCTCAGATGAGGTCCAAGCATATCACAGTCATGTTATTACAACCCCGACTCTCGCAGCATTACACCCCAAAAAAAGTCTGGTTGGCAGAGTGTGAAAGGAGGTATGAAGTGAAAGAAATAGGAGGTGAATGTGGAGGAGAAAGGTAGAGAGACAGAGATGGATACTTTAGAGCTGAGGAATGAATGATGCACTTATGAAGAGATTTGACTTGGTAGCTGCCTGTCAATCAGCAGGTAAGCCCCGCCCCTAAAGCATCCCCTGCTTTCTGGTCTGGTGGACTCTAAATGGACCATAATGTACTAAATGAACATCATGCTGGATTGAAGAAGACTTGAAACTAGAGATTGAGACCATAAACTCATGTTTACAATGTTTACTGAGATAATACATCAAGAGAGAAGTAGGACCATTTTCTCATAGACTTCTATACAACCAGAGAGGAGTCGCCCCCTGGTGGCCAGCAGAGAGAAGTAGGACCATTTTCTCATAGACTTCTATACAACCAGAGAGGAGTCGCCCCCTGGTGGCCAGCAGAGAGAAGTAGGACCATTTTCTCATAGACTTCTATACAACCAGAGAGGAGTCGCCCCCTGGTGGCCAGCAGAGAGAAGTAGGACCATTTTCTCATAGACTTCTATACAACCAGAGAGGAGTCGCCCCCTGGTGGCCAGCAGAGAGAAGTAGGACCATTTTCTCATAGACTTCTATACAACCAGAGAGGAGTCGCCCCCTGGTGGCCAGCAGAGAGAAGTAGGACCATTTTCTCATAGACTTCTATACAACCAGAGAGGAGTCGCCCCCTGGTGGTCAGCAGAGAGAAGTAGGACCATTTTCTCATAGACTTCTATACAACCAGAGAGGAGTCGCCCCCTGGTGGTCAGCAGAGAGAAGTAGGACCATTTTCTCATAGACTTCTATACAACCAGAGAGGAGTCGCCCCCTGGTGGCCAGCAGAGAGACTGACAGAGGTTGCACACACTTAAAATGCTTCTTTTTTAAGATAAAGCTTTTAAATGAGCCTCATACGCTTCAATGAAACGGGAACAAGTCACAGTAAACACACTGAGGGTAGCTGTTACATCGCTGCTTACTTTTTCATCAACCTGTTGCTGCCGGTGCAGATTTAAGCCTCTAAACGTTTCCCCCAGACGTTAAAATCTGACATTCAGGCGTCATTTAGCATTGGTGTAGCCGCCGTGGGACGGCCGTGTTTTTAATCAACGTTGAAGTGTTGAAACCTGTGTGACGAAACCCACGAGGCAATTTAGTTATAAATCGCTGGTCTTAAATTTCAGACTTAAATGAATGATGAAGTGCGAGAAAATATATTCTTTTACGAGTATTGAAGTGAAAAATCTCACCAGACAGGGGAAAAAAGCCTGTCTCACCCCCCCTCCCTCCACTTTTCCATCCACGCTCTAAATGCTGTTTTAATGCTGTCTGTCTGACGCTGGCTGTCTCTCTCTCGCTGCTCGGCTCACAGTGCTATAGGTGCTAAGCCATGAATTTCAATGAGAGCTATTCTTCAACCGGCTGCATTGAACTGCTTTAAATAAGGACTGTGCCTTTCTAATGACCCTCCCCAATCTCTTCTTCAAACACACACACATCCCTCGGCCTCATTCTCTTTACTTTCTCTTTCTATATCTTCACACGCATCACAGGACTGTAGTTTAATAACGTCACTTTCATTTTAGGAAAATATATTTCATGCTTCACGTCATCAGAATTGAAGGGGAAACGGTGGAATGGAAGCAGAAGTTCCTCTTCTTACTCGAGCAAACACAAGGAAAGCTGGGTAGTGACAGCAACAGGGTGTTATGGGAAACGGGGTCTTAATTTGAAGGAACGCGAACAAGCGCCATCTGTAGAACTGCAACGATTAAACATGAACTGACAGGACATTTTTAGTAACGTTATTATCCGATCGTTTCAGATTCAAACGTAGCTACAGGATGCAAACCCGACAAAACAAATGATGCATAAATTAACTTATTACATTCTTGCAATTGCTGTGATGGAACGGCTTCTTTGATCACGTTTTTTTAACAATGTGCTGAAATGAACTGAAACCAAAAGGTATGAAGACGTGAACCAGCCTTACTCTGCCTCTGATTGGCTTAATCTGATGAACAATGAGTGCTAGCCAATCAGAGTAGGGCGGGGTTGTGCCTTCGCTATAGTAGGCCTTATTCATTTAGCTTCCTGGTGTTGCTCCTCGTTGCTCTTTGGCTCCAGGGAATGTTCCTAAATCCAGCAGCAAAGGTGAACTGCAGCCAATGAGCCGGGGCCTGGAAAGGCCTGCTGTTGACCACATGTTCAACTCGGTCCGCAGAACCCTGAAGCCCCGCCCCCTTCAGGTAGTCATTGGGTCTCCATCGATCCACCCGCCAAGTGTGAAGTAGATTGAATGAAAGACACCGAGTCCTTCCTTTGTAGTGAATTCAAGTGCATTTCATGTGGAGTAAATGAGCTCGGACCCGTCGTGGTTCTTTAAATACACAAGCAGCGCGGTTCCCCCGAGGAACAGCTAGAACGTCACGACAGCGGCGATTCACACGGAGGCCAGAGAGCAGGCGGAGTTCAGTGTGTTATGGTAACAGAGTCCAGCTGCCAACGTTAAAGAGGGGGAAAAAACGCCTGATCAAAAAATTAGCTAGAAAATTAAAAAAGCTGGGGAGCGATGAGACGGCGTGACGGAGACTCGGATGTGTTTGCATCCGCCCGCCATGTTTCCCCCCGCCAGCTCAGCTCCACCCACCCCCGTTTGAAACACTGCCACCGACCGCAGACAAACTCTGGACTAAAAATACAGCAGAACGAAATAAAAAGGCAGGTAAATAACTAGTGTTTACCTCAGAGAGAGAGAGGGAGAGAGGGAGAGAGAGCTAGAAGTTGTTAGAGCTTGTTTTCAAAGTTCAAATCCCACGCTGTAATAATATTTTAACAAAGTATTTATAAAGTGAAGGAAGAGTGGTCGTTTGGGGAAGGAAAAGCATGAGTCACTCTCAGCACCCGGACCGTGTGTGTGTGTGTGTGTGTGTGTGTGTGTGTGTCGGCCTATAACACATTGCCGTTGCTGAGAGAGAGACACACACACTGCTGTAAAAAAAAACATATTCTGCTTATATTACTCTTATTTAATTATCTGTATTATTCTGTTATTATGAGAGAGAGAGGGAACTCAAAGTTTTACCAAAAAAACCCACAATGACACTAAAACGCAGCGTTCAAAGACACACAGTAACCATTGATTTCAGGACCTTTAGTAGTAGGGGGGGGGGGGGGGTGAATACTTCCCAGAAACAGAGGCCACTCCACTTCAAGGGTCCACTTCAAGGGTCCACTCAGGAAAGGTCAAACTTTCAGGGTCGCGGCTCGTCTACCGGATGTCTTCAACTTTTATTGATCCCATTTAGCAGAACACGGTGACTTCGGATGATTACTTTACATGTTTCGGTTAATTCATCGTTTTTAGGCCTGAAAATATCTGGAGAGGCAAAAGGGAGGTCAGAGGTCAGAGGGATTAAGGGTTTATTTGGACCAAACCGGACTTTGGGGTTTGTTTGAACGGTGGAAAGACTGACTGAGACGGGTTTGGTGAGCGTTTAACTGCGTGGGAAAATTACCATTTTTGTCAATGGAGTCTGGTGTATTTGGCGACTTACTTACGCTATGTTAAAGTGACTTTTTTTTTTTTACACAGGACTTGAATAGCGGACGCCTGGGTCAAAGTCCAGCGTTTGTTTGATCCATCCCCCCACCGGCTACAATATGAAGTATAATGAAGTAAAACGACTGCTTCACACACACAAGGGTTTTTTCCTCAAACAACAAGCGCTGAGCGTCGACAGTGATGACGGAGTGTTCGGGTGTGTGTGTGACAGGTGGAGTGTTCCTGTCTTTTGATGGTGTTGGTAATTGATGATGATAACAGCCAGGTAGAAGCAGCTCCCTGTACTTAAGGGTTCCCACAAGTCACCTAAACGCTCCGCCGTACCTCCAATTTCCTGCTTTTGGTTTGTTTAAAGTGAGAATTCCTCCGGCTGTGTGTGTGTGTGTGTGTGTGTGTGTGTGTGTGTGTGTGTGTGTGTGTCTGCTTCCTCTCCTCACACAACTCCAAATAAACGCATGCAGCTTCTATTGGTCCACTCCACTATGTTTGTCTCTCTCTGTTTATTTTTCTCTTTCTCTGCCCCAACATTCACAACCCCCCCGCCCCCATCCCCAATTCTCCCACAATCCATTGCTCTCTTTCTTTGCTTTCCTCTCTCTCTCTCCTTCTCTCTCTCTCTCATCCTTCTGAGGCTGCGTTTCAAAGACCGAACGCGTCTTGTTTCAAATAATGCAGCCGAGAAACTTATTTTCCCAGATCAGAGGATCCAACTACGTATCCCAAGATTCATTGCGTGCCAACAACGAGGAGACATGATTCTTGACAAATACTGCATATTAATGCATGCTTTGCTTTATAGACGTGGCGCAGGGAATGATCTTATCGTATTATATAGTTTGTAGACGATACCTTGTTTTATATGATACTTTTATGAATGGATTATCAGTCAAAAGTAAAGAAAAATGTCCAGATGAGTAACTGATCAGACTGAAACATGAGGGCATCTAAAAAAAAAGAAAAAACCTTCAAAATAAAACAAATGGATATTTTCCACAGTATTACGATCCTTTCTGAATAGTGTTTATTTTTCTTGCCCGCAGCCGGCCCACTATTAAGATTCGCTCAGTCATCATGTTCTCCACAGCTCACAGAGACTCCTGCGACCAAACATCCTCTCGGAGCGCCAGGCATGGCGTCCGCATGAGATGGTGTTTAAAATTCCCAGCCTCTGCCAACTCCCACTTTGCCAGGAACTTTGGTGCCGAGCTCAGGGAAGAATTTACAAGCGTATTGTTTTTCACTGGGCTTCTTTTTTTTTTGGCGGGAGCTGCGTTTGTCCAGAAAGGCATAATTTATAAATCAAGACATAGAGTTCGATATCTAATACTGCAACTAATCAACCTCTTGCACTGCCGCCGCTGCAAATCACACGGCGGGAGTTTTCCTTTCAATTATCGGTGGCACGAACTCTGCAGGCATTTTCTGTGCTTTTTCAAGGGACAACAGATAACCCAAAACGTCTTCTCGGCTCTACAGGCAGGTCAGGGTCTGGGCCATACCTGACCCATGTGGTCTTCCCACATCACGACGGATCGGGAACGTTTGCTACGAGAGCAACTCGAGGTTCGGAAGTCTTCCAGGTTCCCGCCTGGATGTGGTTCGGTCGGAGCCGGGAAGCACCACGGAGTGGAAACACACCATAATGGAACAAGCAATTGTTGCAAAGGCTTTATTGGCCTGCAGGCGAGCCGACACTCACCATGCATAAAGTAACACTGACGGTCTCTCCCTTCTCACTCCTGGATTTACCGGACTGTAACCTGAGAAGCTGGTTGTGGTCCAGAAATCCCTTTATGTTGGTGAAAATGACATGTAACAAATGTCGTTACAAATGAGCCAATTAAAAAGCTCCACACAGGTTGTTTGAGATGAACGTGATGAGGTCATCAGCATACGCGGAAAGACTCGGGGTTGTGAGGAAGAGCCGAGTCATTGAAAGATGGGACGGCAGCTCTCTGAACAAACCCACGACCTTCACCCAGGAGACCCCTGTCCAAGCAGAATAAACGTTGACGTTTATCACTTGCTAGTCACATGACTCGTAGGTCAGTCAAGTTAACGTCCAACGCACTCTAACCTAACTGCCCGTGAAGACGGAAGTTTATTACATACGAGACTTCAGACTTGACTTGCATTCTGGTTCAAAGATTTGATTTTATTTGGACTTCAGCGTTAAGACTTGAAACATGACTTGGATTCCAGCTCCAAAACTTGAGACTTGTTTTGGACCGCAAAAAACGTATATTTCAGCGTAATAATTACTGTAGTGGACGTGCGCCACATAGACTGTATGATTATAATATTCTCTGCGTCGTCCTAATCCTAATCCGGTTGGAGACAGAAGATGAAATACAGAGAAAAGAGACGAAGATGAAGAAGGGAGAGAAAAACGGGTCGGAGAAAATGGAAAAAACATGTGCTGGAGACTCCTGTGGGACGCCGGGATGCTGTTGCTATTCCTGTGCAGGAGACAAGTGTCTGATTGAGGATCCCTGGACGGGGTGGGGGGTTGGCGGGGGGTTGGCGGTGGCGTGGCGGCGCTTTAAGGCTCAGAACAGCCTGCCAGAGCGGAGCAGCGGGAATCGACCACAAGCATCTTCACTGCTTGTTTACCGTGAACATCCCTCTGACAGCAGCGGCGTCTCCACATGTCCACACAGTAGCTGCTTTGATCTACCAAATATATACATTCTTCACATTTCATCGGATTTGCATAAATATGTGGTTTAATAATTTGCAATGAATTTGCATTATGAATTCATGGTCATTCCGTGGCACGGCTCTGCTTCCCCGCCGTACAACGGGACCTGATCTCGACCCAGAAACCCGTCACAAGTAGTTTTGAAAGACGCAAGACGTATTCACATGCTGGTTTGTGGGGTTTTCCCGTGAGCAAACACGATGCGTCTATTTCTGCATCTCTTTCACCACCTTTCTCTGAATGTCTCCACAGAGAATCCTTCCAACATCCCGCCGCCGGCTCCCAAACATGCCTTCGCGCTGGCGAGGAGCAGAAAACAGGCAGGGGGATAAAGCAGAGGTCACTTCCTGTATTTGATCTCCCTTCTCAGCCCTCGCCACATTCCTCCAGAGCCTCCTTCTGTTTGTGCCGTTGCAAAGATGACGGATGACCGTCCTCCTCATCCGTCTTTGAACCTCCGTCGCCACACTGTCCCCATTCACGGCCGCATGCATGTGAGCATTGTGCTGAGAGAATGTGTGTGCGAGTGTAAAAGGGAAGGAGGAGGCGACCCGTCTTCACCTCGGGGATCGCCGCTTCCTTCAGCGCACCGCCGCCGCTGCCGATTCAACCCATAAATACAACGTTAACGGCTCGGCAATGCCAGGGTGGTGGGGTCAAAAACGTTTTGAAGAAATCCAATGGCACCGTGGGTGTGGAGGCCGACGACCGAGCCAGAGGCATGATGTCAGTGCCCTCAAATCCCACGCCTGCCTGGGATCCAGGAAGACTGTCACAGGGTCACGCACAAGGGAGGGCAACAAAGAGCCGGGATGTAAATCAGGGGAGATCCACTTCAAGTAGCGTCAAGTTCAAAAGGATCCACACGGAATGGACCAAACCACTTACAGTCCCAGATATGTGTTAAAAATAAAGACTGAGGGGAAATGTAGTGTGTGTGAGCCTCTAGAAATGCTGCATTTGGGCCGTTGTGTTCATACAAATCTTAATGGTCATAAATTAGTAATTCGTCATTGATGATAACAGGGGATCACCAGGGCACCCTAAACCATAACTGTCAACGTAGGGTGTAACTAGAGCTGTGTGTGACAAACACAGAGAAGGCAGCACCCATGTGTCGATTTTATCCAATGACTCAGCAGAAATTCATCAACCTATAAGACTTTAGACAACGTCATCTCTGAGCATCGACCGGCTTCACGTAGAACCTGAACTAGACCTCCACGTGATCCTCTTTGCGAGAACGTTCCGGGTCTTACCGTCGGAGCGGTGGATGCAGGTATGCTGGTTGTCGCTGAGGAAGAAGCCGTCCGTGCACTGACACTCGTAGCTCCCCATGGTGTTGACGCAGACCTGCTGGCATCCTCCGTTGTTGTCCACGCACTCGTCCACGTCTGTTGGGATGGAGAGAGAAAGAAAGTCAACAATGGCAGCCGATCAAGCTTCATAAACAAACGTGTCACTATCTTCTCCCTTGCAGGATTATCCCTCCTTTTTCACTTACAAAATACAAATACTGCATATTAATGCATGTTAAAATGTCTATACACCTTCAGACCCGCTTATAGATTCAATACAGCCTTTGCTTTATAGACGTGGCACAGGGAACGATCTTATCTTATTATATAGTTTCTAGACGATACCTTGTTTTACATGATACTTTTATAAATGGATTATCAGTCAAAAGTAAGAAAAATGTCCAGATGAGTAACGTAATGACAATAATTGTGATCAGACTCAAACATGAGGGCATCTAAAAAAAGAAAAAAACCTTCAAAATAAAACAAATGGATATTTTCCACAGTCTTACGACCCTTTCTGAATAGTGTTTATCGCTCTCTCAGCTTCCATGACACCGGGATGCTTGCGTAAAAGGAGACATCGGGCGGCGTTATGCTGTGAGTGATGACGTTAGAATACCACACACACAGAGGGCAGACGGGGTGTCCCGGCTCCGTAGGGGGCTGGATCAGACTCCTGAGCATCTACTGTGTGTGTGTGTGTGTGTGTGTGTATACTGGTTCACGGGTGTGTTTACTGGTCCCCGCTGAGCCGCTGAAAGGCCAGTAAATTTCCAATGGGGCATTTTGATTGGGCTGAAGTGAACTGCAAACATGTAACACCCTCAACTGACTTTAACAGGGATCAAGCAGGGCTGCACGTGTGGTGTGAGTGTGTGTGTGTGTGTGTGTGTGTGTGTGTGTGTGCTTGGCCTGGATGACTTTCCATTGTGTTTAGGCTTCAGAGTTTGACCAAGCAGACAGGTTACACAAACACTGCAGAGAAGGAAGAAAGAAAAGACACAAAAAGGTGTCGACCGAGTTCTACCTGAACCGACACACACTTTCATCTAACCAGTGCGCCTGAAGGCAACACAAGGTTACACTTCAAGTACTTATCCGATCACGTCGGGATGCATTCACTGCCGCTTCGGGATTGGACTCCAATCTGGATCCTACCGAGTCTCTGTACTCAACTCGCTCTTCTTTGGGTTTTCCATGAGCAGAAGTTGTGGGTATGTGGTACTTTTCTTTTAGTACCATTTACGTCTTTCTACCTTCCTCTGTTAAAGGTGGCCTGAAGCGATCGCTACGTGGATTTAAGGTGGAAGGAGCCCGACTTCCTTAGATGCTGCTGTAGTTACTGGATACAGCTGTCAGACTGCTGACTCTACACTTACACAACTCTTACACTTGGCTCGTGCTCTGAATGGGCTGCGACGTCCGGCATGCTGTCAGGGGGGTTCGGGGTTTGCAGAATTGTCGCCTTGGGAATTTTTTCGTTGTTGCTCTATTTAAATCTACAAGCGTGAAGCAAATTCATTAAAAAAACAGGTTCAAGTTTTCTTTTTATTCGACCCATCCTGATGGAGGCGCGCCAACGGGTTTCGGTTCCAAACATTCCAGTTTTCCCAGAACATTTCATTTTGATTTAAGGATTATGGTCAGGATTAGACGGTCCCACCTGACCAACTCACATCCAAGATTCCAACCCAAAAAACCTGGTTAATATCAATGATTAAGTTAACAATAAATCAGAGTACTTTCCCACCTCGTAGACACATTCGGGACCAGACCTCGGTAACTCTAGAGCTGCCCCACAAATCCATTCACCCCCCTCATCACCTCGGCCGTCATGTCCCCTGAATGCAGCCTGGACGGGTCCGTGAATGGGAGTTCATTCTGTCCCGGACTCGTACGCCCCATGAACCTCCAGTTCCTGTGTAAACATCACAACGTGTTCATGTCCTCGTTGAACTCCTGGGCTTTTGTTTTTCTTCTTCACGTCCTAACGCCGTTTTTGGGCGAATCTCACGGTTTGAGAGACGTCATTAATACGACCGATTCGCTTAATTTGCAGGCGGAGAGAGAGAAAGAGAGCGTAGAAACACAGCCATTGATCTCTGCCAACATCTTTTTTTCTTTTGCATAAACACTTGGGCCACTTTTTGCAAGTTTCACCCGGAGCCCCTTTTGTTTTTGTTTGATTGTGCTTGTGTAAACTTGGGTAAAAATTTGTTTAGACACAACAAGGATGTGCTTGACACATCGGGGGAGGGGGGGTGGAGGGGGGGAGGTTAGATGGGGGTGAGGAGACATGGGGAAGGATCGGGGTGATGATGAGGGAGGATTCCAGAGGGAAGCAAAAGGCTTAAATAAGTAATTTCTAGAACCATTAAACTAGGACGGCGTGTTCGGGCTGCTGTGGGAAGAAAAAAGAATACGGAGCTGAGAGAGGGCGGCCATATTTGTATTTAACAGGGTTTTACTGCAACACTTTTTTCTGGTGTGTCACTTTCAGGGAAAAGCAGAAAAAGCACAATAGGTCGTCCTTCATTTTT
Organism: Chelidonichthys spinosus; assembly: GCA_029853015.1. NCBI lineage: Eukaryota > Metazoa > Chordata > Actinopteri > Perciformes > Triglidae > Chelidonichthys > Chelidonichthys spinosus. The sequence goes on along the minus strand of CM056841.1, from coordinate 18,043,784 downwards.
CTCCCTCGTTGGTTCGTTATATTGAACCAATCAAGTGGATTGAACGGCGTTCCTTGTCCGTCACACACCGGACCCTCTCTTCAACCCCCCCCCGTGAAACAGACGCTTCGGAAATGGGAAAATAAACTCACCAGACCTTCACAGAAGGGCACCGAACCGTCGACACATTGAGCCCAGCTGTGTCCGCGGCCAAACCCAAATAAATAAAGTTAAAATCAAACGGGGGAAGAAGGGAGGGAGGGGGTCTGGCTCTTTAATCAGAGCACAATTACACAATCTTACATAAATGAGTGCCCTTAACTTGTTGACCCACGATGGAGCGACTTCCTGCACCGCTCACGCATTTCAGCCTTTTGGTCGACACTAAAGGTCCACGAGGTTTCTCAATATCATCCGTTCAAACGAAGCCACACAGCCTTTATTGTTTTTTCCTCCAGAGCGTGCGAGAAAACTAAGAAATAAATTGAGTGTGAACTTTGATGGAGAAACAAACAAGGTGGGTAAAAAAACAACAACCACCACATGTTGTTCTCAGATGTTTCCAGAGTTTCAGCTTCGATGTTCAGCCCAACGACTACACGTATTCAGATGGTTGTGATGTTGGGGAGGAGGGAGCGTGCCCTCATTCATCCCGTAAATCTCCTGCTGAATGAGACACTCGAGAGCGAGACGTTCTAACAACCTCGGAGGTCGGCTCTGTTGATACGGTTAGCATGCGTCGGCGCAGCGATGACAGTAAACATGAAGCGTCGGGCGATGAGTCAACGCGCAGGAATCTGCAGCGTTACGCCGTCTCGGCTAAATTTAGACGCGACAACACCTGAAACTCAAGCTAAGTCTGCGGACGCACTCGCTCATACATTTGGTCTTGATTTCTCCGCAGAGATAAAAAGGAAGACAGAGGGCCCACTCCTCAGCTAAAAAAACACATGGTTCATTATTATTTTGTTCTTTTAGACCCGACAGTTAGTGGCTTGATTGTTGTTTGTTTTTGCAGCGTTGGTTCTGCTTTCATGCATTTCTACTTTCATTTGCTTGAGTGTTTCCATTTTCTGATACACTTTTTAACTGCGCCGCCAATAATTAATACTCAATAACATTTAATTGTAAAGAACGCGTAGGTTCGCCCTGATTAAAATGTCATAAGAATACTAGCTGGTGCAGGTTAAACCTTATATTACAGGACTTTTACTATTGCCACATTAACTTAAGTTAAGGATGTAGATACTTACTAATACCTAAGGTCAAAAGGTCACCAAATGATTAGGTGATGATAATAATTTAATGTGATAACGTTTCCATACAGCTTCTCTTTCGCGATAGTTTGAAATGCTATCGTGTTTAAATATCGTGAATGGAAACACAGCTTAATAGCAACTATCATGAATAGTAAGGACTCTTCGTAAGTTCCCTGGTGAACGCCTCCGACGCCGCGGCTGCGACCTGATGATGGTCGAAAAGTGGAGTAAAAACATCCAGAGATCCGTCTGGCAAATAGATTTAAAAAAGGATGGGAGAGGAGGAGATGGAGGAAGATGAGGAGGAGATGGAGGAAGAGGAGGAGAGGAGGACAGCAGACAGTGATTAAGGTAATTAGATGAAAGTTAGTACGAGGTCAGCAGACAGACAGGACGGAGGAGGAGGAGGAGAGAAAAGACAAATACAGAGATGGAGATGGAAAAGGAGGTGGAGCGTGACGGAGACAGTAAACGCAAGAGAAAATAGGCCATTTAGAAAGAGAGGCAGATAATGGGGGGGAGAGAGAGAGGGAGAGATGGATGGGTCGCGTCTCCCCCATTAGGATGTTTTAACACAGACGTCCCAAATAGAGCAGAACCTCCTCACCTGAGGGGGGAGGAGGGGGAGAGGAAAGGAACCAAGAATGGAAAGGAAGTGAGAATGAAGGGAAGGGCACAAGGATGGATGGAGGGGAAGAAGAAATGGAGAATAAACTCTTTGTGGGAGCATGAAAAGAGTTGAAGAAGAGGAGAGGAAACATAAATCAATGGAGGAAAGGAGAGAAGGAAAGGAGTGGTTAGGAGGGAAGGAGAGAAAAAGAGAGAGAAGAGAAGGAAACCCGGATCGTGATCTCTCACAGATCTCGTGTCTGATTTCACGCTTTACTGCCTCGTTTGAACCCGTTAACCTGCTTTTAATTAGCGCCGCTTCGTTAAAGGAAGCATCCGGCGAACATCCAATAAAGCGAGTCTTCGGGGGGGGGGGGGGGATCAGACGTGGGCTCTGCTTCCTCCCGCCGGGCCGTAAAGAGCCGGTTTGGCATCAGCTTCCAAGCATGTCGGCGGCCTGAAACACGTGTGGCGGTGATCCACCGAAACCACAACACACGGCGCCGCCGCCGCGGCTAACCCGGCGAGCTAACGGCAGGAAACAAACAACACGATGGCAGAGACACGGAAACCATGCAAATGTGTTTTAACGAGCAGGCGTTTGGTTTTCCTTCCATCAAGTCGCTCAGCAGGATCGTTAAACAGCAGCTTCATCACGCTAGCTGGCTAGCCGGTTAGCAGCTAAACGCTAATACAGAAGTCATATTGTTCTTTTAGAAATCAGTTTCAATGCTGGTTTTTATGACAAACTCTGTTTATTCTGCTCACAAAAATAAAGTAAGTAGGTTATTTGTGCTAATTGAACCAAGAAGTAGTGAATATTTAAATGATGATAAATAGCTGATCTATTCAGTTTAATTCTATGTTTATTCAACATTGTGTAGACTTGTTTAAGTTTTGACCAAAATTTGAAAAAAATGACACTTAATATTAGAAATGTTTGTACGATTTATTATCTTCATACAAGATTTAAAGAAATTCAGTAAATTTATTCATATCGTTACATTTACTAAATTCAATCTGGGAGCAAAAACTTCACCAGTTGCTTAATATGTAAGAATATTTGCTGTGTTGCGTTTTCCTCAGGTTTATGACTGATGACAGTTTAACTTCTGTGAAACATTACGTTCATCGTTTTCAAAGCTCCCGTCCTCGTCCAATAGAAACCACAGAGACGAGTCGGAGCCGCCGGCCGGGGATTGATTTTTAATAGTGTTTTCTTTTTATCGGCTTTGGCCGCCGGTCTGTTACACTCTCGCTCTTGTCGGCTGTCTGAATCTCTTTTTAGAGCTCTCTCACTGCGTCGCTCTAAAACGGCTCAAAGAATGAGCTACGACACAAAGTGCTTTCCCCGCCCAAGAAACGGGCCGGCGTCCAAAAATCACATGTTATTTTATGTTGTCTGATTTTTAAAAGTTTTTTTGAAGCTCTCGTCAGTCAGCAGCCCGAAAGGTTTGACGGGCCGTGAAATGTGTCTGAGCACATCCGTGCAGAACTAAGTGTTTCTGGGTAAAAAAAACCTCTGACTGACGCTGAGTCAATAACGCAACAACCGGAGCTAAACGGGTCTGGATCTGTCAGCGGCAGAGCGACGCCAGATATCTGCCGGGGAGAACTCTTCAACCCCGAGCATCGGTCCTCCCGACGGTGGACGGCCTCCAAGCGATGACAGAGCGGCTCTCCGGAGGGACGCGAGCCGAGGCCGAGCTGAGGCCAGGCGGCCTTCCAGGGACAGGAACGGCCACGCAGCCTCGAGTATATACTTGGATATTCTCTGAGATTAAAGTCGTAAATTTACCAGAAAAAACTTGGATATTCTCTGAGATTAAAGGGGTGAATTAAAAAGAAATAACGTGGATATTCTCTGAGATTCAACCCCATTAGCAGAAACACGTCGATGTTCCCGCTCTTACCCTGACAGTTGTGTCCGTCGTGGGCCAGCATGAATCCATCGTAGCAGGTGCACCGGTAGTTTCCAGGTATGTTGATGCATTCATGGACACAGCCGCCGTTGTAGTCGTTCTCACACTCGTCCATGTCTGAAAGAGAGAGATCACAGCGCTGCTGAAACTTCAAAAACCTTGTTTTATGACTCTAAATGGACCATAATGTACTAAATGAACATCATGCTGGATTGAAGAAGACTTGAAACTAGAGATTGAGACCATAAACTCATGTTTACAATGTTTACTGAGATAATACATCAAGAGAGAAGTAGGACCATTTTCTCATAGACTTCTATACAACCAGAGAGGAGTCGCCCCCTGGTGGCCAGCAGAGAGAAGTAGGACCATTTTCTCATTGACTTCTATACAACCAGAGAGGAGTCGCCCCCTGGTGGCCAGCAGAGAGAAGTAGGACCATTTTCTCATAGACTTCTATACAACCAGAGAGGAGTCGCCCCCTGGTGGCCAGCAGAGAGAAGTAGGACCATTTTCTCATAGACTTCTATACAACCAGAGAGGAGTCGCCCCCTGGTGGCCAGCAGGGAGTGACAGTTTTAAGGCACTTCAACATTGGCTTCACTCTACAGTCAGAGTGGGTAAATAGAGCGACATTTTTAAAGTTACACAAAGACGGAGGTTGGAGGCAGCCTGAGCAGTTTTGTTCTGATGCCTGACTTTTAACAGGGGATACTTATGGGGGGGCAGTTGGGGGTGGGGGGAGGACAGGAGAGTGTCAGCCGGTGTTTATTCGTCTGGGGATGCCCCCTCCCCACCTCCCCACCTCCACGCTGAGCCAGCGGAGGCTTTCACAGGAGCCGCTCACAAGTGGTTGCCATGCGGAGCCACTTAAACAAACCCCCCTCCGTGTGAACAGCAGGAGATCCGGCAGGCAGCGAGGAAGACCCGGGCCCACATCCTCCTCCTCCTCCTCCTCCTCCCCCCTCTGTATGAGGAGGACACAGTGCAGGTACCTGCCCGTGGACCATCTTGCTCTCTTTGACTCCTCCTCAAACAGGATATTCCCTACCTGCCAACTTAAAAGCCTGTTTAACCGCCTGTCTTTCCGTTTGACGGCTGATATCTTCATGATATTTTGAGGATGAAGTCTGGAAGTGTTGTGGCCGCCTGGCGGCGTGGACCAGCCTTTGTACCACGTCGCCATCGTGAGACAAGTCGAGCTGAAACCAACGCAAAGAAGCTCACATGGCTACCAACAGCCTCAACGAAAACAAAAATTTGGAAAAATGAAAAAAAAAATCGGAAAAACGCAAAAACCTTGGGGAAAAAATACAACATTTTGGAAAAACCCAGAAACTTTGGGGGGGGGGGAAACAAACTTTGAGGAGACACAAATTAAACGTCTCTCAAGTCAGCAGGTTTGATGGATGTGGAGGAGGCACACACACACACATACACACACACACACACACACACATACACACACACATACACACACACACACACACATACACACACACACACACACACACATACACACACACATCACACACACACACACACACACACACACACACACAAACGGCCTCCACATCCTGCATGTGGACAGAACCCAGACCTGGACACTGAGCATATACAAACATTCCACACACACACACACACATACACACACACACACACACACACACACACATGTGACAGGAAGATTTAACAAATGAGTAGAGACACACAATACAAATTAACATAAAACGGATCGAAACAAATCCGTTCCAACGATGATCGACGTCGCTTTGAACACAAAGTAACGTAAACACGAGGAGATCCTCGTCCGTTACCAAATCAAAGCCACATTCTGCACCGCGCAGCGCCACAGACATGTTTACCAGAAGCCAATTGCGTAGGTTTAATTCTGTTTGTCGGATCCCCCCGACGAAGAGGAAGCCTGTATCCGTATCTCCTTAAAGGAAAAAAAGGTATACCCTCACATCCACTCTGATCCGATACCAAACAGTGGAGACAGAAGAAGGGAAAAAAGCTTTAATTGAGCTGCAACAGCTAGAATTAATTTAAAAAAACAATCACGGTGGAATTAAAGAGCCCCTGAGCCTCGTGTATATACAAACTACCCATGAGCCATCGCTGGCTCATCCCGAAGGCATTTGCAACCAATTAAGGGTCTAGCTGGAAGCGGCGACTGTTTGGGGGGAAAAGGTTGTTTGGACACTTTTGCAGCGCTGCCAGCTCGGATGGCTCGCCGCTTCTTCTCTGCTTTTCATCCGTCCAAGATGAAGGGAGAAGGTAAAGACTAGATCTACCAGGAGGGGGGGTTCACCACTGAGGGTGAATGAAAAGCAGCAGGTGATTAATTGGTGCCCAAATCGCTTCAAACAGACTGAGACCACATTCACATTCAACTTGGCCTAAATGTGCAAACCACGTCTTCCTCTCTCAGTCTCTGGCCGCCGGTTCGAACTCAACGTTTTAACTCTGAGTGGACGAACCGGAGGAAGTAACAGTCACATGACCAGACACATTACAGGTGGCTTGACTTCAGCGTGAGACCTGAGACATGGGGTTTTTTTATTACAAAAAAATATATCTATTTATTACAGAGATGTAATTAATGAAGCCGAGAAGATGGTGTCCCAAAGTGTTTTACATTCTGCTGATGAGCTCATTATATAGTCCTTTATATAGTCCTCTATATAGTCCTCTATGTGGTACTTTATTTGGTCCTCTACATGGTCCTCTTTGCTATTTGAACTGGTTCATATGACTAGTTGTCAGGTCAGGTCTGAATGGAAAAGTGTTCCGAACTCGAGGACGAGTCGACCATTTAGAAGAACTTCGGACAACCTCGTCCCCCAAAGACGGGTTAGGTTAAGTTTACGGGTTAAACCATCACCTAGCCGATACTTCTTGGGTTTTCGGTTGTGGTGCGTGTGCGACAGAGAGATTAGGGAGGTCTGTAGCGGCGGTGGCAGGAGGAGCAAGGTGCCTCGTAAGGTCTCGGTGCCACTTCCTGCCCCGGAGCTGTTGTTGACATCTGACAGCGGTGCCCCGACAGCTTCAGACCGGCTGCCGCTTCCGCTCACATAACGCACGCTTTCTAATTGCTGTGGAGGTGGTGGTGGGGGGGGGCGTTTATGCTCCACGTCTCATCAAGTGAATTAGGCGCCTTCGCTGACGGCCCCACGCCCCCCCTGAGCTGGACATGAGGACTGGAGGGCAAGAGGGGACCAGGGAAGGGAGGGGGATCTGCAGGCTTCTAGGAGGTTTTCATGTAGAATGACTATTAACACTCATGTCAGGATCTTCTGGACGTATTTCTGAGGAAATCAGGAGGCGGGGCCTTCTCTATCTCTGATTGCATGGACCTTATTGGTCTAAACTGGTTGTTTCCATTGAGGTTTTTTGTAGTTTTTTGACATGTGACCTAAAGTTCAACTTTTAATGCCACGCATTTGTTTTCCTCATGTGTTATTTTCACGCCAGATTAAAGTTTCCAGGTGTTTCGACTTCTTTTCAACACTTTGATGAGCCTCGGATCAAACCAGTCCCGGCGGAATGGGCGAGCATTGGTGGGCCGTGCCCGCCCACAGAGTCAGCCGTGCCCGCCCTGGACTGGAAGCTGTCTATTTTATTTGGGTTTTGTTTTTTTACCTCGGAGTGGCCAACTCTCTGTATTATTCCTATCTTGGTTTGTCGATCATACAATTCAACCAATCCAATCAGTGTTCAGGTTGACATCAGTGCTTCTGTTTGCAGTAGAAGTGAAGCTGTATGGTGCTATCTGAATGCCACGACCCTTGTTGCTGGTCTTCTTGAATAAATGGACACAGCACTACACTATTTTGTTTGTTTGTTTTTTAGATTTTGGGATGAACTGCCCCTTTTTAGTAAGAGGAAAATGATTTCTCCGCTCTGTAGGAGTGGTCACAGAGCCATTGTTCAGCCTGAAGCAAATAAAATGTATGTTGAAAAGTCTTCCCCCCTGAAAAAATGTAATGTCCCCCCTTAATTTTTTTTCTGCAGCCGGGTCTGGATCAAACAACGGGGAGTAGTTTGGTGTTTTAGTCAAATCTCACCATTCAGATCAATCCTGCTTCCAGACAGCTGTTTACAACAACAACAAGGACCGAGATAAACAATGACAGCAGCTAACGCTACGGGGAAGGCTTTCGCAGCCGAACAGCCAAACGTGTTTTCGAGGTGGTTGAGACTAAAACGGAGCTTAAAATGAGGGTGAATATCGGAAACCCAGCAACGAGTTCTGCTGAAGTGTAAACAAACCAACACTTTAAAAAACTTTACAAGGTGATAACGATGTCAGCTCCGAGGTGAAAAGATTCATGAAGCTCCATAAAGTTCACGTCATTCTTTCTGTAACACAAACCTCTCGACTCTTAAAGGCTAATAAACACTGTGGAGCCCTGCAGCAGATAGCAGAAAAACGCTAGCAGCTAACAGTGGTAGCGTCTCGCTAGTTTATTTGTTTGAAACGTGTGACATTAGCTA